>SJJU01070202.1:0-22512 GCA_012932125.1 Conopomorpha cramerella
TGCTAATAAATCTTTATACAATGATTATGACTCATTGACTGCAGCTTTGCGGGAAGATTTCGACATTCCCGATTACGATTTCAAACTCATGCAAGAAATCCGCGCTCGTACCCAAGCCAGGGATGAAACCATTGTGATTTTCCTCTCCATAATTCTGGGAATGTGTTCTCGCCTGTCCTCGCCATTGTCTGAGTTGGAAATATTAGATATTTGCCTGCGTAACATCCGACCTGAATATAGTTCCCAACTTGCTTTGCTCAACTTCACCAAAATACAAGACTTAAAGAACGCTTGTAAGCGTCTAGAATTGAGTAGGACAAAGTCACAGTCATTCCTGGAACCAAAGGTGTCTGCTAATTCGGTAAACTCTGACTTTATGTTAAAAATTACTTCCACCTCGGACAAGCGAAAATCGGATTGTCCAATTGTAAGTTCTCTGCAAACCCCCAACGAAAAATTCTGCTTTCGTTGTGGCAAGTCGGGGCATATTCCGCGGTTTTGCAAAGTCAATCGTGACATTGTTTGTTTTAAATGTGGGAATAAAGGTGTACGCACACCGGAATGTCCTAAATGTAAGGCTTCAAAAAACTAATTTCTTGCGCTTCCTATAAACCTAGGAATTTTGAATGTAGGGGCGCACAATTTATACCTAATAACAAGGATAACCGACCTTATGTGAAGGTATCCGTATTAAAACTTGAACTTTATGGTTTATTAGATTGTGGTGCTGGATGTTCTATATTAGGGAACGAAGCCCACAAACTGTTTACCTCGCTAGATTTTCCCTCTCATAAGTTGAGGAAACCTCTTGTTATTGTTGTAGCTAATGGCTCACACCACACCTGTACTGAATACATGGTATTACCGGTTGAATTCAAAGGTTCTATGAACATAATGGAATTTATAGTTTGTCCTGAAATTCAACTACCTGTTCATTTTGGTGTCGACTTCTTTAAATTGTTTAACATAGCTCCGGAAATTTTTAATAGCTGTGATAATATATTCGTTTCGTCTGAGGTACCTATAAATAATATCTTACCGTCCGATGATGTCGGCATAAGAAACTATGATTCTTTGTCTTCTTCTGAGAAAAAATCTATCTTCTCTATAATGGAGAAATACAAAGATATCTCCACAGATGTGAAAGGTTTAGGTCGTACTAAATTAATAGAACATGTGATTGATACAGGTGATAGTCCACCTATCAAACAAAAATATTACCGACTTAGTCCAATTAAACAATCTGCCCTTGAGGATGAATTAGACAAAATGTTAGACTTAAATGTTGTTGAGTCCTCTTTCTCTCCATGGAACTCTCCGGTCGTCATGGTAGAAAAATCTGATGGTAAAATGAGACTTTGCCTTGATTCACGTAAATTAAACTCTGTTTCTAAACCGGATGCCTATCCTTTACCGTACATAAGTTACATTCTGGATAACTTGAGAGATGCGCGGTACCTTAGTTCGTTGGATTTAACTTCAGCCTACTGGCAAATAGGACTGGATAAAAACTCTAAGGAATGTACTGCTTTCACTGTTCCTCGTCGTGGGTTATTCCATTATAATGTAATGTGTTTTGGATTAGTAGGTGCATCAGCTACTATGCAAAGGTTAATGGATAATTTGTTTACCGCTGAATTTGACAATAAAGTATTCTGTTTCCAAGATGACATCATTATTAGTTCTTCCTCTTTTTCTGAACATGTCAATCTGTTAGAGTTAGTCCTCGAAAAGTTAAAATTTGCAAATTTAACTATTAACATGCACAAATCAAAATTTTGTAGAAGTGAATTGAAGTATCTGGGGTATGTCGTTGACAAATTTGGTCTACGTACCGATCCATCTAAAATAGAAGCTATCATGAACTTTCCTCCTCCTAAGGATGTGAAAGAAATCAAGCGTTTTCTCGGTATGTGCGGTTGGTATCGAAGATTTATTCAGAATTTCTCTAAAGTTGCTCGTCCTTTAACGAAACTTACCAGTAAAAATGTCCCGTGGGCCTGGACTGATGAAACGAATAATTCTTTTAATTTGTTAAAGTCTGCTTTAGTGTCAGCACCCATCTTAAGGTGTCCTGACTTTAATAAACCTTTTTCTATACAAACAGATGCATCTTCTTTTGCCATAGGTGCTGTCCTAACTCAAAACGTGGATGGAGTCGATCATCCCATTGCTTATTGTAGTCGAACGCTAAATAAACAGGAGGTTAATTACTCTGCTACTGAGAGAGAACTTCTCGCTGTCATTTATGCTTTAGAACAATATCGTGCCTATGTTGAAGGCAGAAAATGTACTATAATTACAGACCATTCTTCCTTACAATGGTTCTTTAATTTAAAAAACCCATCTGGTCGTTTGTGTCGTTGGGCTTGTAGATTGAGCCAATTTAATTTTGAGATTGTACATCGCAAAGGAAAAGATCATGTTGTTCCTGACTGTCTGTCAAGAGTACACATTGATTCTATCGATTTTCATAATATAAAGGACAAGTGGTATCTCAATCTCTTTGAGAACATTCTGTCCGAACCTCATCGTTTTCCAAATTTTAAAATAGAAAATTCAAAAATGTATCGTTTATCAAAGAATAAATATAACATTACATCCCAATTTGATTGGAAATTGGTTGTTCCTCAAGAGGATCGTACAGAAATTTTTAAAATTTGTCATGACGATCCTACTGCTGGACATTTTGGTGTTTCAAAGACTCACAAGAAAATAGCAAGTCTATATTATTGGCCATCCATGTTTAAGGATACCAAAGAGTACGTCTCGGCTTGTGAAACTTGCAAATGCTACAAGCCAGGCAATACAGCTCGTGCTGGTTTGATGGGAAGTCCTAAACAAGTCAGTTATCCTTGGGAAGCGATTTCTTGCGATTTAATGGGTCCTTTTCCCCAATCCTATAACAGGAACCAATTTATATTGGTGGTCGTCGATTATTTTAGTAAATATACATTAATTTTTCCTTTGCGTTCGTCCACTACAAAACACATTATTAAATGTTTAGAAAAAAGTGTTTTTCTTGTACATGGGGTACCAAAGTTTTTGTATTGTGATAATGGTCCCCAATTTATTTCTAAAGATTTTCAGAATCTTGTTCTAAAGTATAATATACCGCATTTATTCTATAATCCACGATATCACCCCCAAACTAATCATACCGAACGTGTAAACCGTGACATAGGTAGGGCTATTGCATCTTATGTGCGTTCTGACCACAGAAAATGGGACCAGAACATTAGTGAGATTCAATGCGCACTGAATACTACTATTCATAACGGAACTACATACTCCGCGTTTGCATTGGTTCATGGTAGGGAAATGATATTGGATGGCTCTGTTTATAAATCAGAAGAACCCATTGATCCTTCTGAAATAGAGTTCTGTTCTCCACATACTTTCAAAGACTCTTTGAAGTCTCTGAAAGATATTTTTGTTAATGTTCGTGCCAATCTACTAAAGGCTTATGAACATAACAAAAAATACTATAATTTGAGAAAGCGACCTGTTCGACTTGAAGTAGGTCAAATTATCTATAAGCGTTGTTTTCCTCTTTCCAATGCTTCTAAATATTATTCTGCTAAACTAGCGCCCAAATATGAGAAATGTATTATCTCACATAAACATTCTCCCCTTGTTTTCTCTCTTAAATCTTTGGATGGAAAGAACTTGGGAAAGTTCCATCTCAAGGACCTTATTGAGCGGAAGCTCGTTTTTTTAAGTTTCCTTTAATTTTCATGAAGTTAAAACGAATCATATAGTTTTGACTTTTCCGGTTTTCTTTGAAACCGAGGTGTCTTTGACCATATCGTCCTAGACCTTTACACTTTGTAATATTGGGTCAAGTTCACTCTGAAGGTATCCAGAGTTTTGCTTTGCTTCATATATCGAGTGGTTGTGGGCTGGTGTTTTTGTCTAATGACCGTACTGCAGGATTAACGTTAAGATAGGATAACATCTGTACTGTCGCTGGTTTTTCTTTTTGGTTCGAATTTGCTGAAGGATTGAATAAATAAATAAAACTACTCGTTACTGTAAGAGAGTAGATAGCTTTAGGTTAAATATGTGGTCTATGATCACTCCCTTTTATGTTAATATGCCTTAGTGCATATTTTTTTTGTTGTTGTGGAAGATTTCTATATCTCTCTACTATTTTGAGTCATGACCTTATGTGTTATGTGGTCTATGATCTCTGTCTTTTCCTTAATATGTCTTAGTGCATATTTTTTTGTTGTTGTTGTGGAAGATTTCTATATCTCTCTACTATTTTGAGTCATGACCTTATGTGTTATGTGGTCTATGATCTCTGTCTTTTCCTTAATATGTCTTAGTGCATATTTTTTTGTTGGTTGTGGAAGATTTCTATATCTCTCTACTATTTTGAGTCATGACCTTATGTGTTATGTGGTCTATGATCTCTGTCTTTTCCTTAATATGTCTTAGTGCATATTTTTTTGTATTGTTGTGGAAGATTTCTATATCTCTACTATTTTGAGTCATGACCTTACTTGTTATGTGGTCTATGATCTCTGTCTTTTCCTTAATATGTCTTAGTGCATATTTTTTTTTGTTGTTGTGGAAGATTTCTATATCTCTCTACTATTTTGAGTTAGGACCTTACTTGTTATGTGGTCTATGATATCTGTCTTTTCCTTAATATGTCTTAGTGCATTTTTGTGTTGTGGAGGATTTTTTTTTGTGTCTGTCTGCTGTTTTGAGTCGAGACTTTTCAATTTGGTGGTCTACGATCTCCTTTGTTATTTTGTATCCTATGTTTATATTTTCAGGTCCAGACTGGTCTCATGTCTGAGTACATTGATCATTTTGCTTGTTAGTACTTGTGGATGGTAGGACTGCTCCTCCACATCCTCATCTCTTAGAGGTTAGAACTCTATTTTTGTTTCAGGTCGTCATGAACCTGGAATCTTATTCTTGTTTACTTGTTCTTGGTTTGCTTAATTTTCTTTTGTAGTTCCAGGATAGCGGGTAAACGAATTATTTTATTTGAAAATTATCTAATTTTCAAATAAAATAATTCTATCCCAACTCAAATGGAACTGTAACGCGAGAATCCCGCGTTAATCATCATAGGGACTTGGCTCTAAAAGTTGAGACCCAAGTTCCGTTCATCTTTTTTTTAGTTAACGTCAATCATATTGATTGTCTGAGTGTCCATCATTATTCTGGCCGGCTCGGACAAGGCTCTTTCTTTTTTGCCGGGTCACTATGCGACCTGCTGCGTAATTTTACATCTTTTATTTTATTATGTTTTAATGATGTGAAATCATCAAGAAATGTATTTATAATATTAGGTGAGTATTTCTGCGTCGGCTGTAGGTGAATTATAGTTATTTTTGGTGATTCTTGTCGTTCCTTGTCGAACACATTTTTCTTGACGCCTACTTCCTTTGTTTCAGAATGCCATTGGGTTTATAGACAATTTCCTATGTTAAGCTGCCATATACGAGGATGGTAATGTTGGACTAAAACCTCCTCCGTGGTAAGTTTCTCCATGTAAAACAGCGCGCTATGCCACCATAAAAATTTAAGTGATAACCTTTTGTTTGTAAAACCATCTATCAACTGTTATTCTTTTCACCTTTCAGTTTTTACATAAGGGTACACCTGTCTAATGATGCAAGGCCTCTTTTCCCTACTTTGCCGACAAGGATGACGGCGTAAGGAGCCAGCTTTGGATCCTGACTCTTGGTTGTATTCCCGCTCTGTAAGCGGTAAGTTTCACTTTCATCTCTTGGTTGATGTAACCTTTTTTTTTTATCTGTGGACCGTTAGTAATATAAGCCTGTATGCTTATAGGGTTCCACGCACGGGCTGATCCTTATACGGTATATTCCACGCACGGGCTAATCCTTATACGGGACATACCACGCCCAGGATAATCCTTATACGGGATATTCCACGCGAGGGACATTCCACGCACGGGATACTTAAGTGAGGGGCATCCCAGGACTTATCTCCCCTGATCACTGGTTGCTGCTCCTCATCTGCAGGCTACTCCTACAGGTTCCCCACACTCCCCTCTTTACACACACACACTTACCCTCTACAATGTAGATGTAATAACGTAGAATAATTAGATATATATATATTGGTGTTGTAACTTAACTTATATATTAATATAACTCACCAGGAACAAATAAATGAGTTGATACCCTCATTTGTCTTTAAATTCTTTCTTGGGAAAGGGGAAGTTTGTTTGTCGGAAGCAGGGTGTGGTTTCCTTTCTTTTTATAAATTTATGCCCCTTGTTTGGGTATAGGCGCCCTTACCTGTACCACACTCTGTTTCTGCTCTCGGCGAGGTCACCCAAACGCCCTGATCCGTGCTGAGCTAGCGCAGGATGTCACAAGATAATGTTGATAAGAGAAACATTATCTAGAAAACGGTTTTTGTCCAGTAAAAACTATTAGCTACAAAATTTGCTTCAACTCTTTTGTTGTTTTATATTTTGATCTTTTTAATAAATTCGATAACATGGTTCTTAACAACAAAAAGTTTGTATTTCTTATAGTTTGGGACTTTCCCATGAACACCGACCTGAATGAGCATTGTATGTGCAGAATCGTGTCAGAGATTGATGAATTATCTCTGCCCACCCCAGCGAGAGATTATATTGTGTCAAGTAGGTACTTATATTCAATATGTTACATAATCAAGTGGTAAATCTATCATCTCGTGCGTTTGTCTGAATTCATACCACTAATTTTATTTTTACACTAATTTTTGTTTTAAAATTTTACCTTTTGACCATCAGATGGTAAAGATTGTATTAAATTCCATACCGACTTCAAAAAAATCTAACTAATGGCCGATACACGATTGTTTCATTATCCAAAAATTTAATTAACGTAGTCATTCACTCACACACATATCCCTCTCTTTTTTGTATCTCATAAATTCTTATAAATCATCGGAGCTGTACCCCAATGATTTTATCCACGGTTTAAGAAGTTAATTCCGGTTCTGTAGAAGTTTATGGATAAAATATATCAGTGGCGTGCACACCATATAGGCAAAAAGACACTGCCTACCTTAGTATTTTGGCTACCCGATATAATAGAGTTATTCTTATACTCACGACACAGGCTAACGAAGCCCTGTGTTTTGTGGGTGAGTAGATAGATAGAGGTACCTATATTTAGTAAAGACAAGTTACACATTCACAGGTGTCAATCCTTGAGGATTAGTGCCTACCTTGTCGTAAAAGCCAGTGCACGCCACTGAAATATATGAAAGGTCTAATGCAAGGGGCAAGTCTGCTACATTCTAGTAATTTCATCGCTCTGTCATCGTACCATAAAACTACGTGCATCGCCGTTTTACTAAGGACGACAGTGAAATTAAAGTAACGAAATCAACCCTTCCTGACCCTAGGCACGACTACGAAAAAATGTGCCCACGGCACAATCAGTTGTACACAGTAGTTGTGCCTAGGGTCCGGAAAAAAATCAACAATGCACATCATTTTCCGCTACGATGTCGAGTAGATGCAACAAAAATGGTTGTAGACTTAAGCCCCAAGTTATAATCCGTCTCCTCACAAAGTTTCGTCAAAATCCGTTCAACAGTTTTTCGGAGAAGACGCAACGATCACACAGTCCATTAATAAAATTAATGTTATTTCTTCGAAAGTACTTATATCTCGTAGCTCGCAATGGAACTCTTTCGGGAAAACGTTGTGTTCTAATTTCATTACAAAACTTTTGATTTTCGAGTACCTAGTCTTACCATTTTTCCAATTGCGATAATATAAGTTATGCATTACAACCTAAGTGCTATTTTACAACGCAGTAGTATTCAGGCTAATACATTAATGTCGTTTACTTGAATAGGTTGGGCTGGACTAATCTTTAGGAGTGTACAAGCTCAGCTGATAGCGTATCTTGCGGGTTTTGCAGTTCATTACTTAATTCTGTTTTGACCGGTCTATGTTGACATTTACTGCTAGTTACTGTTTTGTTGCTACTTGCTACTGAATAATTTTGTGGTGATTTATTATTTTTTCACTTGTAGACATTTTCATTAACTAACTAGTTAGATATTAAATAGAATAATGGCTTCCGGTCTTTTAAGCATTTCGTAGTTTGTTTTTTATTCAAACCAAATGAAAGATTTTTGGTTATTAGTTATCTAAATAGTGGGATTTGTATTCGTTATTATTGTACTCAGGGTTCGTGAACAAATAGAGACAATTAGTGCCAAATTTATGAAATTCGTTGAAAAAGTGAAGTTATTAAAGTTAATTTCTGACTATATTAAAGTAAATTTTCAACCAACAGATAAAACATTTCATTAAACCAAAAGTAAACGAAAGGAAAAGTGTGCCGAAATTAAAATATAAAAAAGTATTTAGATAAAGAAAAGAGTGAGCAGTTCAGTGAATCTAATTAGAAATCAGTGCATTAGAAATCAAACATCAGAAAACATATGGTATATAACTGTACAGTTTAAATACATCAAATAAACATAGTGCATTAGTGAACCTCGATTGGTACAACCATAGTGCATCGAAACAACGAAAAACACAGAGACGTAACTCCGAAAATCATTTCATCGAAAACCCTAAATAAAAATCGTGCATAAACACAATCCGGGCCAGTGCTACTAATATGCCATCAGTGATGGACCTGCACCGGTCTAGTTTGCCGGAGTGGAGCGACTCCAGCTCAGAAGAAGCTGTACCTCAGCTGGGATACTTTGTGCCGTACCGCTGCAGATGTGCTGCCGGTAGACCGGCGAGGCTCTCATGCCGGAGACGAAGGTGGGTTTGATGGGTCGACGTTTTGTTGATTCCACACGTACAGACGGCCAAGAAAGTATCAGTTTTGATGACACTTCCTGGGTCACTAAAAACTCATTGTGACAAGTGAAAAGTGGAACTTAATGTCTAATGACGGGATGTCTAATGGGGGATTTTCTTGTTTCTTTTGTTTGGAAAGTATGACAGTTCTCCACCTGAAAATCTGTCAGAAAAACGTCAAATAAAATTCCCCATTCATATGAGTTTCCTTCTCAGACCAAAAATAACTAGACTTGAAATCCTAAACTGACGTTTAGAATAAAGAAAGACAACGACATGGAAAATATGCAGGAGTGAAAATATAAGAGAATATGTCTTCTGTCCCTTACTGCGTATCATGGTAAATCTGGATCAAAACTGTCAAATTTGATCCAAAAGTACATACATTTCCATACATTTTGGTGGAAAAGAGACAGACCAAAGGTAGTACGCGGCTTGCAAGTCTATTTGTGTTTGATCATTTTCAATGAAACGCGCACAGACATTTTAACTCAATATTGTTCACCGGGTATGTAGGCGCGAATATAATCTAGGTACCTAAGTAACAAAGGAAAGCTCGAGCTTGTGTTTGATTATATTCGCGCCTATACCCGGTGAACAATATTGAGTTATAGTTGTGTTTTGCCTGAGGTTTCTTTAGGGTGGTATACCAGATCCTTGGTCGACTCTACATTGGACCAAAAACACAAAACGATAAGGTCCATACGAAAAAGATACCAGTATCGTACCATTGCATTGGTTCGATAATCGATTGTCGACTATTTTCCGTATTAATCTGACCGACTTTCTTCGAACTACAAAGTCAGATTAGTATAGAAATAAGTCTGAAATCGATTTTGACCGAGAACCCCTCGGTCCGTAGGTCGGTAGAAAAAAAAAAATTATTGCAGTATTTTGTTGTAACAGTTATATTTTTACACAAGTGTAAATATATGCCAGAGTCACCATTTGAGCATAACATTGCTCGTGTTTGGCGACTCTACTCTTCTTAGGTAAATTTAACAATAAATAACAGTGCAGTCTAACTACAATAATAATCCTAGAGTACAGTACATACAATAATAGTGAAATATAACTTTTTAACCATCATAACTACCTAACAATATCTGAATATAAGGTGCGCTAAGTATGTGTCGGATTGTGTGTGTGTACCTATGACTTTTTTGTGAAGAGTATGTGTATCTATATTCAAACGTATGAATATGTTACGTGTGTATGCGAGTGGGGGGGGGGGTAGTATGTAAGTGTTTGAGAGTAGGTAGACAGTTAAAATATCTGATTTTGGTCTCGGAACAGTTGTAACTTAAAGCTGTCAGCGCAAAAGTGCGTATAGTTATCAAAAATGTGTTTCATGCTACATTTAATTTATCATTGAGACTAAAATCGGCTTCCATTAAGTAACGTCGATTATACCTCACCCTCAGGCAAGGTGGACTGATGATATACGCAAGATGGCTGGCAGAAGCTGGATGCGAGAAGCCGAAAACAGATCACAGTGGCGTGCAATTGGAGAGGCCTATGTCCAGCAGTGGACAAGTATGGGCTGATGATGATGATGATTATACATCAATATAATAATATTATGTCGCATACAATATTCTAAAATCTCCATTACTTTCATACTGATGGTGACTTAGGCTACTTTGGTGGGGAGGGCCTATATAAAGTTGTATATACATATATTTATATCGTCCCTTAGCTAACAACACTGCTCAAGTCGAAAATTGGCGGTTTTTACATTTTAATGCCATTGAATGAAGCTGCGTATTACGCGTCGAATGTTGGTCTCATGAAATAGATTTCAACCAACAAGAAGCCGCAATTAAAAAAATAGTGATAGCGCTCAAGTCGGTTGGCGTCGCAATCAGCAACAGTTTTTTCGTCTCCTGTAAAGTTGGTTAAATGACTTAAGCGGTGTTGTAAGATAAGGGATGATATGTGTTAGATAATGTCTAAAACGGGTATTATAGCGCGAAGATTAACCAAAGATAAGCATTCAGCTTACCATTGTCAGCTCGCGACCACGACACATGTAACTGTGTCGAAACGTCGGGCAAACAACGAAGGTAAGCTGAATGCTTATCTTTGGTTAATCTTCGCGCTATAATACCCGTTTTAAACATTTAATATCATGTCAGTGCGCGTTCCCTTAAAAAATGATATGTGTTAGTTATTTACCTGGGTACTTTGTTATTTATTGTTATATCTCATGACTCATGGAGTGCTAAACGAGAAAGCTCTATATTAAGAATTTCGCGAGCATGCATTTAATATTTGTATACTTGCGTCCATAAAGCTTAATTTGTGTGTGTCATGTTACACATCTAAATAAGGCGAGGAAATTACAGTAAAGTTTGCCAACATTGTTACATTAAAGGAAATTAACAGTTAGGATGAATAGCGTGCGACCGCTATGCTGTTAGAGTAACCGTCAAGTGGTCACTTACTATCGTTTAGTGGAGTATTTACTGTTCCCAGTTTACTTAGGCATTTCTGTTTCCTTTATTTAGATCAAGAACTCGATGAACGGAGGACAAGTGTGGCCTATGCCCAGCAGTGGGATAGTCCTATTTGGAAAGATTTTGGTTAAAAACTAAAGTGACTGTCCTGATCTTGATAACATCTATTCGATTTGCAATCAGAAAGACATTGATCGACGGGCCCGTTGGTGTAGCGGTCAGCATGTCTGCCTCTATTCTGTTAGGTCGTGGGTTCCATGCCGGACCCACCCTACCCCTGAGCCTACCCCTGGGGGTATGGTGGGACGAAACCATACCACTGCAGTAGTGTTGGGATATAAAAATTATAAAAAAAAGCTAAGGTTAAATTAAACAATAAACTGAACAACTAAAATTTTATTAGGTTCTTAATTTATCTAATGCGTGCCCGACCGTTATTTCAGCATGCATCAACTGCATTTGAACTTGTATAAGAAAATCGTCATTAATAATTTGTTTTACGCGACGTTTTTTGTGTATGTACGTACCATGTACCCAAATAAGCAAAACGAACACCTTCCACAGAGAGTCGCCGCGGTCGCGTCGCTCAATGTCGCAATGCTCGTGCAACAGCCTGTCGCGGCGATCATCAGCGACCGCGTCGTCGCCCCCGCCGCCCATCTCGCTGCCGCCCCTCAACAACACCGTCGAGATGTATGTGGAGCCGGTGGTCGAGGATGTGAGTACATGATATACACACAACTTTTACTATGGCGACAATGTGGGGAAATGAAAACGTGGTATATTTACGCTTTTAGCTGCTCTACTCACTTTTCGCTCACACGTTAAGTCTGTTATGTAGATATAAGCTCTGGAATTAATAATTGAAATGAACACGATTGGGGAGCAAATTTGTACATATAGGTACTCTAGTAGTAGGTACTCGTTTCCCCTTCAGTCTACTAAATAAAGTTTCATAAACAATGAAGATGCAACAATGTAGGTTTCAGTTCTTAGCCATATATGGTATCTATATATCCTTGTTACTACTAAGCTACCAGAAGTAATTCCCATTTGTTCTATAGATCAAGTTTCTGTCTTCCATTTTTCCTAGAGAAAGAAAAAGACGAAAAAACTACTGTTGTTCAATAACACCAACAAAAGTGGAAATTACCCATAAAGTCGGGAGTACTAGGCGTTTGTGCAGAGTTCTTTTGTGGCAAATTTATCTTATGGACATAAAAATCTCAACTAATGACCACCATTGCTACAAGTTATTTCAGATACTGGTTAGAAACAAACCCCCTTTTTCTCACAATTGTGCTACCTATTAACTTCCGTTTGAAAATAACCAAAACTCAATTTGTAATTCTTGACTGTAAAGTTTATTTCAATAGTTCCAAGGGCAATGTCTCTCCATTGACCACATTGTTACGCGACACGTTATTCCTGGAAATAAATTAATTGAATATTTTCCAATAGAAATGATGGGATTTTGCATCAAAAGATTTATTTGCGTCGGAATATTTTCATACATCAAATTGTTCGTGTTTGTACTTCTCTATGACTCTTTTCATGGCTTTAGCGATCTGCTCCGGTCTACTGTAGAAGTATTTGTGCTGACTGCTGCCCTCCTCGTTGAACATGTCGTAGTCCACCAGACCGCTGGGCGATATGAATATGATTCTGAAATTGAGAAAAAAAAATACATCATCATTTTCCTCGGATCCTTGACATGTAACCGGGAGGTCCCGGGTTCGAGTCCGGCTACTGGACGTGTACCAATGGGACTCTTTTTCAGAGCCTATGTACGCAACTCAACGCACGTACGGTGAAGGACAACATCGTGATGAAACTAGCATACCACTAGGTGTGTGAACCCTATAACGGCGATGGGCTCACCCCCTCTCACGTTGGGTTAAATACGCTTGGTGAACCGTGGGTACTTGCTTTAGCAAGTGCCTCTGCCTACCCCTCTTTGGTATTAAAGGCGTGAAGTGTATTTTTTGTATTTTCATTTTCCTGCCCTTATCCCACACTAGGTGGGGTCGGCGCAACATGTTTCTTTAATAAAAAATACATTCTCTCTTAATCCAACGCATTAATCTTCTCTCTTATTTGGGCTAACGTTTATAGCAAAAGCTCATTTCGCCCAGGACAACTGCTTATTTATTTGATTAGGCTTATGTGGCTATTACTGAAGGGCGAGCCCATCCCTGAACTGTAGAAAATACCGTAGAAAGTTGGTTTCTAGCTAGTGGTCTATCTACTCTTAGATAAATTCAAGCTAATGGCCATGCGATATCGGTTTAAGCTTCACGAGTTATCAAAGCTTGAAAATGTCCTATCTAAATATATAAAAGGAAAAGCTGACTGAATGACTGACTGACATATCAACGCACAGCCCAAACGGCTAAACGTAGACACTTGAAATTTACGGACGTAGCTTAGGTAGGTCCCATAGGGGTGCACTAAGAAAGGAATTCCTGAAATTCCCACGGGAACGGCAATAAACGGGAAAATTCTTTTGTATGAAAAATCTAAATGGCTCAAGTTAGACGCTTGAAATTCGCTACTAATCTACGCGAATAAAATCGCGGTCCGTCCACTAGTTTAAAATAAACTATTGGGACGGTCTTCCAATGGTTGTCCTCGTCCAGTTTTGCATTAAATGATCTGTTGCGATCAACGCAGCTGGGCTACTATCGCTTCTCGTATATCTCTATGATGTTCCGGAATATTTCACACACCCAATCCCGTATTAGGAAATACACACATACAAAATCTTCCAAGTCTTCCTGTAGCAGTGGCGTGCACACCATAAAGGCAAAAAGACACTACCTTAGTATTTTGGCTAACCGACCTAATAATAGAGTTATTGCTCGATCTTTTCTTGTTGCTGTGTTTTGTGGGTGAGTAGATAGGTACCTGTGTTTCGTAAAAACAAGTTACCTCATAGGTGCCAATCCTTGGGGATTACTGCCTACCTTATCGTAACAGCCAGTGCACGCCACTGTCCTGTATGTAACACTACCTGGCGGCCTGTCTGCTCAACTCTCGTAGTTGCATCGCTCTGGCATCGTAGCGGAAAACGATGTGCATCGCCGTCTTACTACGGACCACAATGAAATGAAAGCAACAAAATCAGCAATGCACATAGTATGCCGATACGATGCCAGAACGATGAGAGTTGATGAACTACGAGAGTTTAGAAGACTTAGTCCCAGGTCAATAAACCAACGCATCGTTTGTCACAAACGCACCTCGGTATATAGTTGCCGTCGGGGGCGAACGTCAAGCTCTTGGGTTCCTCTTCATCAATCAAATTCACCATCACAAAGTGCTTGCTCAGCGTCTGTATCTCTGATGACTCAGCGAATTTCGGCTTCAGCCTTTTGCAAGCAGAACACCACGACTTGTGTATTATCAACATTATTGGCTTCTTGTGGTTAGAGGCCATCTGGAGGCCCGATTCTAGGGATCCGGCCCACACATAGTTATTGCCAAAGCCGTTGTCTCTGGCAGCACAATGGACAGTGTCGAAAAACAGCGCAAAGAACGCTTTCGCTATTGTATTGATTGCCATAACAAACTTTTTTCTATTAAGCGTATTGTTAAAGATTCCCTTCTTAGTTTACATGATACGCTGTTGATTTTGATAATCGAAATGGCGGTATTTGAATAGAGTCTTGCATTTTTGATACCGCCAATGACTTGATTTCATGACAAAACTGTGTTTTGAAATTTCGACGTCTTTGGTCCGGATGCTAATGACAGACAATATAACGTTGCGTCAAACTTGAGACGGAGTAACATCACAAAAAGTCACCGCACAAAAAAGAGGCGTAGGAAGATAACATTCTAAAGTTTTTTTTTGTTTTTTTCTATATTTTCAACACAAGAGCGCCATCTGCAGTCCTGGCGCGAAGTCGCCTCGTATAAACTCGTTTCGACGGATCGTGTGTGCATGCAGGCTTTCACCATTTAAGAACAACGTTCAGCCGTATAGTAGTTTTCTAAACCACGTGCAGATGGCTCTGTATACTCCAATATTTTAGTGCCTATATTTACAATTGTCAAGGAAGTCCAACGGCTTCCGTGAACGTCCACAAGTAGGCATATTGTCATAAAGAGGTGATGAAAGTTTTGTGGTTATGGCGCTTACACGTTTTCAACAAGCTTGTGCAAATACGCACTATTTTACAATGTTTTTGTCCCTGTTTGTTTTAGGGCTGTGATTTGACTGTTTGGGGCCGCTCCTTCTATTGGGACTATGCAGAGTGTAAAAGGACCCCGAGCGATGGTCTTAGAAACTTTGTTGGGTTCGTCAATATGAACAACTTCTTCTATGGCGGCTATGCGGAAAAATAAAAACAAAAACTATCCATACAAAATAGACATTTTTTTGCCTCCTGACGGTGACATTTACACGCAGTATTTTGCTCTATAAAATGTATATTATTATGAATATTCTGAACAATAATAATTACGCGAGGTCAAGCTACTAAAATGATGAAGAAAGAAGAAGAGAAAACACGTGCATTGTCCAAACCGTGACAGATGGGTTGTCACAAAAAGGTTCCTCTCTGCTTACCCCTCTCTGAAAGATTGGCTTGGTAACTTGATCCAAATGTCTCGACAGACAACGAAGGTACATAATAACTGAATGTTTATGTATTACATTGTACATACGTGAATACATAAGCGGAAAGATACATAACACGATAACGTTACTCGCATTGTATACATATATTATCGACTTTCAAATATCGAATGAGACATTACAAGTGCAATAAATAAATCAAATCTAGACCGATCTCGATTAGACGCCTGATGAACTATCTAGAGTCAATGAGTCAACGATAAATTGACAAAACTTTTTAAACCTAGCCAAGTGTAACGATGCGTGGTGGCGTGCGTGCGCGCATCTTTTCCCTCGGTTTCGAATAGCCCCCGATAGAGCGTGGAGCATCAAGTAGCCTATTGGGAAAATAGATGTGTCAAGAGAGAAAATTTATTAGCGAAGTGACGGGTTCCTTGTCGGAATTTTAATGCATTTTTTTTAATAGAAAGCTATAAACAAGTAGACGCGCATGTCCAGACACAGGTATGCGGTTGTCTTGTTAGATGTAGATAGCAACCTTATAGGAGGTTTACGATTTACGTGGGATTAAATATTTTTTTAATGAAACGCGCACAGACTTTATTTTTGTTAGGAATATAACCCCATAAATAAAAAAAATAAAAATACACTTCACGCCTTTTAATCCCAAAGCGGGGTAGGCAGAGGCAGCTGGGCTACTATCGCTTCTCGTACCTCTATAGTTACCCGGAATATTTTTCATACATGCATATAATCCCATGTAACTCAATATTGTCCACCGGGTATATAGGCCCGAATATAATCAAAGACCAGTCGAGCTTACCTTTGTTATTTTACTCGACGTATAGATCCTAACAAAAAAAAAACCACTAACTCAAAGTTCTGAAGTCATTAATCACCGACTCATCAACGCCAAAACCCTTGACCTTAGAAAGCTGACATTTTGCACAGGGTTTCCTTTCATGATGTGAGATAAGAAAAGATTTGAAGAGAAGAAAAATAAATTCATCTCTTAAGAGAGGTGGAAGGTGGAAAAAAGGGGTATGGGAGTTTATACTTACATAGGGAAATACTGTTAAATCTATCTATAAAATCAATGCCACTTTTCGTTGTATTGTTATAACTCCGGAACGGATGGACCGGTTTGGCTAATTCTTCCTTTGTTGTGCTTATTAATGATAGCAGAGTTCTTATAATAGAAAAAAAATGGCATCCACTGCTGGGCACAGGCCACCCTGGAGGTTATACTAATTTTATATTTATATTAATAATTAAGACAGGATAACGTCTGCCGATTCAACTAATAATGTATATCTCGTAGGCAAAACAACTGTACACATTTATCTCAGCTGTAGGGACTTTAACCCTAAAGGTGCGGGTGGGAGGAAAAAATAGTATTAAGTACCTACTAACTCTTTTGTTATGTTCTGTCCTACTTCTACCTATGACATGTGTGATAATTAGACATGTGTGATTATTAAAAGTAGTATCTGTGTGATAATCGCGGATGTAATTATTATTTTGCATATTTTTGTACGAAATCGTGACTAAATTGACAAACTAACGTTTTAATACTTTTAATTAACAACGGAACAAAATGGGAGTTACCCTGGCTGTTACACTATTAGGTACTTACAGTAAACACATTAGATTTATCAATAGGTAGGTATAGGTACACAGAACACGGACGGACTGATAAAAAAAAACACAGACCCCCCCAACGTAACCCAAACCGCAATGTCCGGCGTATCTCTGAAACAGTTCCAGATAAACTATGGTAATTACATGTAACACAACGCGTGTAGTTATCTATGCGCGAACTAGCTTCATGCAGTGATACCGTCTCTGCGCGAGCGCACGCAGCACTGACCGAGAAAAATGCATCTACAACACAATCGCGGGGTGCTAAAGATCCAAATATTTCATCAAATATTCATCGTTTAGATACCTTCGCGACAAAAACAACAGAAGAAGAAAACAGTAGCTTATTTTTTTATTTTAAAATAAGTTCTACTTACTACAATAAATTACAGTGGATTGTGAACTGTGTGTTTTTTTTTTTAAAATACAAACGTCATTTTCGCGCGCTTTAACTTTTTTTTTTTTTGGTGACTTGTGACTGGTGACTTGGTGTTGTATGTTACGGCCATGTGTTCCACGATGATGACCACGTACGGGAACGGGAGGCACCGCAGCCTGTACGGTACAGTCCGGTCGTTGGTGCCAGCGAGGGCGACCCCTGTCGCCTCCTTGGAGGATGTATTCTTCAATCCGCCGTACTTCTATCATATACCACCTCCTCCACAGCCTATGAACACATTTCCTGGAAGGAAAAGACGTAAAAAGGTGCGTTTAGACTTTTTTTTAATTGACAGGATCATTTTTTTTTTGTATGTGCGTGATTTTTTTTTGGGTATAAGTCACGCTCGTTTACCACAGGGGTAGGCAGAGAGCATGAATCTTCAATCTCGAGATATATGGGTTAAATAATATTGATGGACGTAAGGAGATTAAAATGCTAATATAATTTAATAAGTGAGGAATATTAGCTCACCACCAATGACATGTAACCCCCTACTTAAAGTCCATTTTACATTGACAATTTTTTCAATGTATAGTTTAAAGAGTAAAATATAAACCGTGACACAAAAAAAAAAAACCTCCTTTAATCCCAAAGCGGGATAGCCGGAGGCACTAGCTAAAGTAAATGCCCACGTTTCACCAAGCGTATTTAACCCGACGTGACAGAGGGTGAGCCCATCGCCGTTATAGGGTTCACACACCTTGTGGTGTCCGGGTTTCAACACGGTTGTCCTTCACCGTACGAGCGTTGCGTTGCGTACATAGGCTCTGATAAAGATTCCCATTGGTACACGTCCAATAGCCGGACGCGAAGCCGCGACCTCCCAGTTACAAGTCAAGTATCCGACCAACTGGACCACTCTCGTATCTATACTAATATTATAAAGTGGAAATAATTTTATTTTTGTGTGAATGTTCGTAACGAATAATCTTAAAAACTACTGGGCGGCTTTCGATAATTCTTTCACTATTAGAATGCTACATGATACCTGATTAACATGGGCAATATTTTATCACGAATTTCATACGGGATCGATAAAAAAAACAAGGTGAGTGACACCACACGCAAGTTATCATTAAAAAGACGTAGGAAATGGAAATAAAAAAGGAAGGGCTCTTACCAAAACCCTATGGTTCCTCATAGTACCTCTGCTTCCTGTATCTTTGTATGATGTATGACATGCAGTTGTATGAAACGTAGAAGGAAGCGGAAAACACAGCAATATCGAATATTAACTTCTTCCCTTTCATATTATCAAATACTTACGAAGTAAAAAGTTATTAGTTTTTCCTAATGTAAATAGATGTTTTTTTTAATGTTTTCAAAATATTTTTGTGTCAAACTAGGTTATATTTGGATGCACTCGGGAAACTTATGCTAAACCATAGATAGTGGAATTTTCTGACCAAAGACTCTGATTCTGACAAATATTCTGTTAGTAGCTCAAAACAACTGTACACTTGCAATATTAAACTGACGTTTAGAATAAAACGAGACAACGATAGGTAAAACATGCAGGAGTGAAAGAGTAAGAGATCTACTGTCCCTTACTTCGTGCCAGTACCCTCCTCCTTTTTTTTAAGTAAGTTAAAAATGAAGGGAAACCACACGTTGTATTGCCTTATAGCGACTATTTTATACTACATACTATACAGACCCATACGTTGTTTTGCCACTATGCAATAACAGTATTTCCATGTTATTGTATTATGTAAGTATAAACTTCCACCGCCTTTTGTTCCCTTAGGGAATTATTTAAAAAAAATCCTTTCTTATCTCACGTAAACATCATAAACGGAACCCTTCTGCAAACTTTCAGCTTTCTAGGGTCAAGTATTTGGGTTGGGTGTTGTTGATGAGTCAGTGATGCAAGAATTAGTCAGGACTTTTATTCGTATAATATACTGAGGGTAAAAGGACCTCGAGCAATGAATGTCTTAGAAACGTTTGGTAGCGTGAAATGTACCTACTCGAAACCTGAGATCATGTATGAATGTAGAGATGAAGCGAAAGGGGTATGGCGTGAAGTTATGAACATTTGTTAGGACAGAATTGTGTGAGATCGTTATGAGAAAGTAAGTTCATTTTGAAAACTTTTGACCACTGCACGTGATTGCTGACAATCTTAAATGCTTATGTTTTTGGATTCGGCCCATATCATTTTCATTCGTCATCAGCAGGGGTGGCGGTACGTCCATAGAAGCAAATAAGCTCTGCATACCCTGGCAAATTGACTAAAACAATTAGCGTAGTTAGGTATCTATAACACATTTAGTCGTCACGTAGGTACTGTAAATTAGGCAATTTATCAATAACAGAATTTCGGTTATTTAAAATGTGCATCGAAAACACAAATTCGCTCTAGACCAATCAAAACACTAATCTCTCATTAATCTATTCTTCCGCGTGTCAACGAAAACAAATTCGTGCAATGTTGTCTCATCGTTCCATCGATAGGTAACACAAATTTCGCCTCAACCAATCAAAACACAGTATTTAGCGCATCAACGAAAACAAATTCATGGGACGTTGCCGCTTCATTGCATCGTCTAGCCCGGGGAAGCTGCTAGACCTCAAGCTTCCTATTTTTTCTCTTTCTCTGTATACATCCCTTTCACCTCGGGTCTATTAGCGCGGAGCGTTACTATGAAAATATGGAGAAACTTACGCCACCAGCAGTGGCGTGCCGTCCATAGAAGCAAATAAGCTCTGCATACCCTGGCAAAATGTCTAAAAATAGCGTAGTTAGATACCTACTCTACTCGTATGGGTAGGTATCTACTAAGAGAAATTACATTCTCATCTATCTACTACAAAATTAGTATCGGAATTTTGTTTTTTTACAATGCATATTGAAAACACAAATTCCGTCTCAACCAATCAAAACATTAATCTCTCATTAATCCTTTCTCCCGCGCGTCAACGAAAACAAATGCATGCGATGTTGCCTCTTCGTTCCATCGGTAGGTAACACAAATTTCGCGTCAACCAATCAAAACAATCATAGAATTTGGCGCGACAAAGAAAGAAAATGCATGCGTTGCCGCATCGTTGCATCGTAGTACTAGGTCTAGGTCGAAGAAGCTGAACGACCGCCAGCTTATCAAAGTTCTCTTTCACTCTTATATATCTGTCTCATTTCGCGTTTACCGCGCTCTAGGATTTGGGAGTTACTATGGGGAAAACTTGCCGCAGGATAAGCGCAGCCTCCCCCGCGTTTTTACATACATTCTTCGAATAATAAGGGCTAGAATGCTACGAAAAATATCAAAATATGCGTGTGTGTGCGTGAGAGCGTAGGTGCCGGCCACTTGACATTGTGTTGACATAATTTGGCAGTTTGCTTTCTTTCTTATTGGAGTCTGCATTTTTTTATTTTCGCTTCCGCGTTTTTTTTGTTAAATTATAAAATTAGATAAAAATGGAAAGTATTAGGTGTGAAAGTGATGCGTGTAAAAGTGTTTGTTTACAAAAGTTAATAGTGGGTCGATTTTTTGGACTAAATATGAGTGAAAAGTGCAGTGTAATGGCCGAAATTTCGAAGGGATTGTTTTACGTTAGTTTGAATTTGGAGCAAAAACAAGGTAATAATAGTGTTAGACATTTTCAAATGCAATTCTATAAAACATTTTCGTGGTTGGCTGGCTGTGTTCACACAAATAAGTTGTACTGTATTCCCTGCATTTTGTTCAGTACAAATGATAAAAGCGTTTGGACTGGCAAGGGATATTGTGATTTGAATAATTTTCACAAAGCTGCGAAAAAGCATTCAATTTCGGAAAAACATATCGCGTCACTACTGAAATATCGCGTTTTTGGGAAAAATAGAGTCGATCTGGCGTTAAACTCACAACTAAAAGTAGATTTAGATCGTTAAAATGTATATACGTCACCGAAGAATTCTCGCAATACTCGGTGTACGATTTTGTACAGTATATATATGAAAAAGATCTTGTGGAAGTTTTTCCCGAAAGTATACGTTTAGCTAAATTAATAATTACTATTCCAGTCAGCAGCGCATCAGCAGAACGAGCGTTTTCTGCTCTTAAACGTATACATACATACCTAAGAAACACCCAGGGACAAAACAGACTGACTGACCTATCTATGATTGGTATTGAAAAGCGGTTGCTACTTGATGCGAAACGTTCCCTTCTTTTTACGAAAACGTTATAAACGAATATGTAAAGAAAGACAGGCGTGTGGAATTAATATACAAATAGACAGTGCATTTGTGTAGGTAGTTCGGCCCACATTTATAGGTAGGTAGAAATAGGTGTGTAGTGCTCTAAAAAGAAGAAAGCAACATCCCCAACGGCCTCTTTCGAGGCCACATCTGATATCTCGTGATGGATATGTTACTGTAATTGTATCATTCACTTGATGTTGGAGGTGGTCTCATGAGTGTCACTCAACAACCGAACAGGAAGTAATCCCCGATCCAAGTATCTACCGACGCAATAACTCCGATCATCTGGATGCGGCATATTTCGGTATGTTTTTTTTTAATGACGTAACTCCCTAAAGTACACAGCTTACCCTGAAAAAAAGTCACGGCACGCCACTG
>SJJU01070203.1:0-86559 GCA_012932125.1 Conopomorpha cramerella
GTCTTCAAGTCACTGGGGATGAATAGGTACCAAATGAAGAAGTGTGCTCCATCGTAGACCACATCGCTGTTTAACATCAGGCAGGATGGTGGTCAAACGTTTGTTCATAGTGATAAAAAAAAAAAAATATATATATGTACAAAAAAAATCAGACATAACAAAACAAGAAAAAATTACTCGACGTTTCGACGCAGTTGCATGCGTCGTGGTCACGAGTGGACAGTGTAGTCCACCCGTGAAAATAAAAAGGTTAGCTCGAGCTAGTCTATGATTATATACGCGCCTATATACCCGGTGTTAAGTTTTATTTTGTTCGTTAGTTTTCCACGGGAGTAGTGAAATGCTCTTTTAATAATTCACATATGTGTCTATTTCTAGCCATTTATCAATTCTGTTAATTATACACTATTAAAATAATTATTAAGCTTATTATAAGTATACGTTGGGTACGTAGGTACTAGTTACAATTACTACTAATATTCAATATTAATAATGCGGCCAGTATTGATTAAAGTATTTACGGAAATATGTTGGTGAACATTTTATTAGAATCGAGGGCAGGTAATCACTTTAATTAAATTATCTAGTCAATTATGTTCTACCTTCTGTATTCTGGTTGTGTCGTATTCAATGGAAAATTCACGCAGTACGCTTGTTGAAATATTGTACATGTGTTTAAATTGTCAAGCAATTGTTACATACTTGGGATATTATTTCAAAATTGATAATCAAACAAATACAATGGGCCAATAACAAAGTCCAACATTGTTATATTGAAAACAATTAAAAAAAAAAATACACTTCACGCCTTTAAACCCAAAGAGGGGTAGGCAGACGCACTTGCTAAAGCAAGTACCCACGGTTCACCGAGCGTATTTAACCCAACGTGACAGGGGGTGAGCCCATCGCGGTTATAGGGTTCACACACCTTGTGGTGTGCGGGTTTCATCACGATGTTGTTCTTCACCGTACGAGCGATGCGTTGCGTACATAGGCTCTGAAAAAGAGTCCCATTGGTACACGTCCAGTAGCCGGACTCGAACCCGAGACCTCCCGGTTACAAGTCAAGTGTCCGACCAACTGGACCACAGACGCTTTTATTGAAAACAAATAAGTATGTTTATGTATTTGTTAATAATCGATACGGGGCAAGTACTTATAGCCTCTTTTAGGCCTTGTCGCTCCTAACCGCGCATTCCCACGGGCGAAACATGCACACACAAGTAAACATGTTTGACATGGGTCTAATGATCTGGTCAATACGTCAAATACGGGATAATGGGATAATGTACGTTGGACACATAATATGTGCCAAATATGTCTCCTGCATGTGAGTCCAGTGAAAATGTACGCTTACGTAGGCTTCAAAGGGAAATTGCAAGTGGCTAGACTCTAGACCAAAGCGTAATGGTTCTTAAGGGTCCCATTGACCCAAGTTCCGCTTTTATTTCTTTATTTGAGATGACGGTCGTCCAGCCATCGAATCACAACAACAAACAATAGTGGAAGGCCGGGGTCAAGCGAGTGGTCAGCTCAACTGTTGTCTCAGATGGTTTCAAGTTGTCCGAAGTTCAGCTTATGTTACTACTGTCGAGTCAGTGGCCGGGACGCACAGCTTATCGTAGCGCCCGAAGAATGAAAAAGGTCGAGAAAATCCGCCTACTAAGTACATACACTACAAAGCCTCTACACATTAAATTCAACCGGCGGCCAGTGTTACACCAAATGAAAAATATTGAATATCGATAAACTACGTAGAAACGTTTTTCTCTTCTGTCTTCTGCAGGCTGTAGAAAGAATTTGAGCGTCGGTGGCCCAGTTGGTCAGATACTTGATTTGTAACCGGAAGGTCGCGAGTTTGAGTCCGGCTAATGGACGTGTACCAATGGGACTCTTTTTCAGAGCCTATGTAGGCAACGCAACGCTCGTACGGTGAAGGACAACATCGTGATGAAACCCGCACACCACAAGGTGTGTGAACCCTATAACGGCGATGGTCTCACCCCCTGTCACGTTGGGTTAAATACGCTTGGTGAACCGTGGGCATTTGCTTATTAAGCAAGTGCCTCTGCCTACCCCGCTTTTTTTTTCACGCCTTTTAATCCCATTAAAAGGCGTGTAGTGTATTTTTTTTTTATTTTTTTGTAGAGGGAAGAAGAGAAGACTTTGTGTCGTGCCGCTCTACACTTAGTAGTAGTATTACAAGAAATTACCATCACCATCATTGGCATAAAGATTTGTGAATGTGTGTGAATGAAATGGCTTTTGTGGATAATACGTAGTAAAATCATACTGAATAGTACAGTATGTCTACATATTTTATGACTGTAGTCTTGCAGTAAAGTGCTGTACCATTAAATCTGACAGATTCAGATTATATACCACCACCACCACCATATATGTAGAAAGTCAAGTTGTTTAGGATAGAGATTAATACTGAGCCAGTTTGAAGGAAATGCTAATTTTATACCTATCGTAAATCTTACGTTGCTGCTTTATGAATGAATAATTACCGGTATTATAGTAAGTGTGCCCTCGTGCCTGAATCACAGTGCAGTGTTATGCGCTTGATTTTGATGGAACTAGTTGTTTTTAAACAATTTAAAAAAGCTGTAAATTAATGTTTCTACACCTCTTTGGAATTGAAATGCATAAGTAGACGAGGATTTACCATTTACGCGAACCCAACGCTTTGCGTCTACTTTCACAGTGCGAACCGCTAGGATATGGAATGACTTGCCGGAGTCTGTATTTCCTGCGCAGTACAGTCTGAAGGTCTTCAAGTCGCGGGTGAATAGGTACCTAATGAACAAGTGCTCCATCGTAGATATGTGGTCTAACGCGCTCGCTGCTTAACATCAGGCAGGATGGTGTTCAAACGCTTGTTCATAGCGGTAAAAAAAAGATGCCTTAGTGAATATAAAAATCCAAAATTAATTTTAGTTTTAATTTACGTTGTCTGTAAATAACTATTAAATTGCAAAAATTTTAATGTTCGTGTCCTTCCCTTTCATTTGATACCCCACTTGAACATATTTATTTAAGTTAAATTTTTCTTCCCCACTTTCAACCCTTATAACTTTTGAGTGGGTGAACAGATATCGATCAAACATAGTTAAGGACACGCTCGATCAAATCAGCTTTCAAACAAAAACACTGCATTAAAATCGGATCATCCGTTTGGGAGCTACGTTGCCTCAGACAGAGACATACACGTCAAACATATAACACCCCGTGGTTTTTGCGTCGGAGGTTAAAAATCACTCTGAGCTATAATTCGGCTATCGCAACCTCGCCGTTGTCTATTTTTACATTCTGTAATGTAGATCCAGACCAGCAATGAACGAACAAAATCGCATACTCAGTACTGCTATTTGCTAGAAGATGAAGCTAGATGCTGACTGTAACGACATATTGCCTGTATGTAATGCCAAATGAAGTACATATCGTATCTAAATTTATAGTAATTGGCGAGCGTGGATAAGATTTGGGTCGCGTCGTCGGGCGGCGGCGCCGGCGGCTCCCGCCAGTCTGCCGCGGCCGCAGCCACACATGCCCGGAGGGAAACCAAACCTTCCTACTAACAAATTATGGCCGGGTATTTTCCAGTGACGGATCATCTGGAAAAGTTTGCAAGCGCATTCCAAATAACTTGAAATTGTTATATATGAACTAGTTGACCCGACAAACTTTGTTTTGCCATTATTCATTATTAACAGTGTTCCCCTTCGTATAAACCTTCCTCAATATACTATAAAGAAAATCGCATGAAAATCCGTTACATAGTCTTAAAGATGTAAGCATACATAGGGTCAGAGAACGGAAAGCGACTTTGTTATATACTATGTAATGATATTATACATATAAACCTTCTTCAAGAATCACTCTATCTAATAAAGAAAACCGCATGAAAATCCGTTACGTAGTTTTAAAGATCTAAGCATACATAAGGGCAGACAGCGGGAGGCGGCTTTGTTTTATATTATGTAATGATTTTTCTAACCTAATTGTCACTTGGAAGAGTTCAACAGTGCCATTGCTGCAAATAAAACAACAAACATAATATTTTACATCAATATACGACCATCTGTCACCGTATCCATAATAATCTTAATGCATAAAAGATAGGTAAACTTTTGCTGGTTAATGTTTTTTCCTCGCGGAATACGCACCACTCGTATTCTGCAGTTCTCCCAAGCTAAGTATCAACAACAACTTTTGACTTATAGAAGCAAGGGTTGGCTGTGGCGGGGTAAGCATAAAAGTTGAATCAACGCTGTTGAAATACGACCATCGAGGTGTATGCAAGAACTTGGATTAGTAACAGCGTGTGTGAGGAAAGATGCGCTCTGAAAGACGATATAACGACTAATATAGAGAAGGGTATGAAGGGATACTTCAGTGGTTGAGTCGTATCAACGAAAGCCAGAAAAGAAGTACACGCAATCAGCAAGCATTTAGGAATGTGAAGGAAGCAGAGGAGGTAGTGTATGTCGGTCCCCTGATACGTCGAGGTCTGTGATTTCCGTCTCGCTGTACTTCTACCCCTGTCACAATTATACCCTTACACACACACACACACACACACACACACACACACACACACACACAAATACGCACCTTCACCCACACACTCTCCCATATACATTCTCATAAACAACACATACACGTAAACACACACATACACAAATATTTTGTTATACTGATCTAGATGAATATATGTAATTGTAAACTTTTGGGGCCTTACTAATAATGGCGGAAATGCTATTTCGAAGATACACAAAGCTCAACTTAACTTGTCAGTTGTATATCAAATACAGAATAACCAGTTCAAGTAGACCTGTAATAACCGTTGTATAAGTGACAACGCGTTTATTGGTAAGGGGGAATCACGGAAGAGCGAAGCAGGCTTAACGCTTACTAGGAGGCTTCCAACATGCCGATGTGTTAAGATTAAGTTAACGAAATAAACTTTTCTATTTCTAAAAAAGTATAAATTTGTCTCATAATAAAATTATGAAGGTTGCCTTCATAATAATTACCACGATAACGAGTATTATGGTCTGTTTGTTACACATTTGTTACATAGAAGAGAACTTGGCATTCTGTATTAGCAACGTGTTCTGGGATATATGAGTGTGTCTACGTGTACCCACTCGCCGGCGCTGTGTCACAGGCAACCATACTTCAAACCCTGTATTTGTCTTCCCCAATTACCAGCCGACGCTAGAGTCAGCTCTCCAGAGACTCCATCGTTGTTGAAATATCTCAATTGAAACAGGAATTTTCAACAGGTGCTTAATGAAATAAAACCGGAAACCTGCTTTAGCTTTTTAAAACTTTCCTTCTATTGAATTTTCTTGAAAATTACTCTATTCTTTGGAAGAATAATTCTTTTTTATGATAACTTTCTTCATCCAGAAACAAACAGACAGGAAGCCTGTAATTGAAAGCGTTCATGTACAAGTCGGCGCAATGACGCATCATCTCACCGACACCCGGTGTAATTATTTGCACTTCGCGGACGCTATTACCTGTCATTGCATAAAATGAACTGCCGCCGACGACGCAAATTTAATTGTCTGAAACGGCGTGGGTATTTCGTCACGTGACGTCAAGTAATTACTCCACTCGAAGCCGCAGACACCTCTGGAGACCGGCCGCTGAATAAGAGAATGGAAGATGTTGCTGCGTCACTGAATGGAATTGCGCTCGCGCCCACGTTCGTTCATTCTCCATTCGCTCAGCGTATCGTTGAGTACTGCCGGCGATGATTAGCTACAATCTAGATGTACTGAAGCACTAATTTCACCAGCATAATGAATGAAACTCGCTACATGCGCCAAATTCATGATTAATGATACCTTACAAAACTGACTTTCCATCGTCTCGATGGAGAGTTGAGGGGAGGCGTAAGGGATATTATGAACCATGAAGGACAGGAAAAGTATTTATCAATCTAAGGGTATTTCCGAACGCATTCATCACGTAACGATAACCGTAATACTGTATATCCGGAAACACTCCCACGGATATGGGTACTCCGAACTTATTTTTCCAATTTCCGTTACCAGAAGGCATAATATCCTACGATATCAATCATGGAGTTTCTTAGCTACACAACAATCTGACAGAGACATTGCTTACACCTTGTTTCTTAAATGTGAGAGCGCGAGAAACCTTATGAACAGAACGCGGTGTCAATGTAACGTTTAAACCGCGAATAGATCAGACGTTGTCTGGCTGGCAGACTGCCTACAAGTGCGAGCCCTCACCAGCGCCGCAGAGGGCCGCCTACGACCAACCTGATTGTCACACGCGGCAACTGTTGATAGATATTATGCTGAATTAGTACTGGTTGTTGTGTTACCACGAAGGCAAATGTATCTTAAAAGAGAAAGTTCGTAATCGTACACCGTTGTTTCGATGGCATAGGCACGATAGGATATTCTTTTGGGCGATTGAGATGGTCTAGTATATTTGCCTCTAGGTTGACGGCCGGGAGCTCCTTTGACGCCTCCGACAGAATTATGAGAAGCATTTATGCAAGTGTATCAGTCTCAGACACTATTATTTTATTTGGATGCGTCTGTGGTCTAGTTGGTCGGACACTTGACTTGTAACTGGGAGGGCGCGGATTCGAGTCCGGCTACTGGACGTGTACCAATGTGACTCTTTTTCAGAGCCTATGTACGCAACACAACGCTCGTACGGTGAAGGACAACATCGTGATGCAACCCGCACACCACAAGGTATTGTGGGCTCACCCCCTGTCACGTTGGGTTAAATACGCTTACGCTTGGTGAATCGTGGGCATTTGCTTTAGCAAGTGACTCTGCCTACCCCGCTTTGGGATTAAAAGGCGTGAAATGTATTTATTTATTTTATTTGGAATTAATTACCGCACTTTTAATAAAATTCACTGAAGAATGTGATTAAAATTGTGTACCGTTTTGTTTTGTATTGAAACGAATTCTGCCCGCGGTCGCCTGCAGTATTCTCTGACATAATAATTCACTTCCAGGTAAATAAATCTGCAAGTTATTGTTCTGCTTTTCATATTTATTCTGATGAATTCACACTTTGGATGCAGTCGACGGGCATTGTTCTCTTAGTAATGTAACGGGATGGTGCTGTTAAGATACTTGTATGAAATGGCACACTTGTGGCGTAAAAAGGGGAGAGCTAGAGGTCACGCGAAAATTAACCCGTCTTTGAGAATAGCCATTAAAAAGACATTATACGTTTGAGTAAATTTAACTTAAGTCGTTAACGTTTATAGTATATTTTTTCAGTGTGCGTAGTTAGTTTAGATAGAGGAGACAAATTTTAATAACTCTGTTGGTAAACTTTGTGTATCGGTTTCAGTTTGATTTCCGGTAGTCGTGGACTGTTATTACCGGAATCGTGTTTTGGAAAGTGGTTTCGTTTTTGCTCTATATTGGATCCCTGCTGTGTTGTATTTGTGCTGTTTGAGGACAGTGTTTAAATGTCTCCGATATTAGTATTCGATAGCTATTACTGGCTGTGCCGCGCGGTGTTCCCCGCGGCGGTTTATCCCGTTTATTTCAATCCCGTGGTTGTTTGAGATAAAAAATAGTCTTTGACCCAATTCAGGATTTATCTATGAAGGAGTAACAAACATACAGGCACATTTCATATATTATTGCATGGATATTTATATTTGTAAATTAGTAGAATAAATAAGATAATGTAAAGATGTCGGACAGCTTACATTAATTTCGAAATTGAATTACAGGCAGTATTAAAGAGATCGCATAAATGCCTACAAATAGATATGATCAGATGTTTTTTTTTATTCTTGGCACATAAGGTTGTGAACAAGCTAAACGGGTTTAGGTAGGGCAGCATTATAGATATTACGTAGAGTCCCCCGGTCTCCCTCGGAATACAGACATGTAATATATAAATTATAACGTATAGGTACATTACGTAACATATTCATTGACGATAAAATATTCATAAAACCGTTATCATGACAAATTCACTGGTTAGGAACGGGTTAGTATATTTTATTATCTAGTATTTTTCTTACGAAGAGAATCCACAAAGGTTATTTTTTCCAAACACTGTGTGACCCACAAATGGCCGTCAATACATCGAGAAAGCCACCCCCAGTCTCTGCCCCGGATAATCAAGCAGGAGATAATGCTAACGCCGACATTCCGAAAGTCGTAAATCTAAAATCCCAGCGATAAGCTTGCCGAAAACGTTATTTACTTGATTTGTTTGGAAAACATTTCATTGCGCGCTGAAAGGAATAACAAATCTGTCAATCTTTTATGACGCTTTAATTACGTTTTGTGCTTATCGACTTATTTATTTTCTAACAAACGAGTGTTGTACCTGTCTGTACTTCAAAGTAGCTATATAATGAAACTTCACAACGCACAAGTCTATTGTAACTGGTTATTCTAGTAGACTTAACGTACACGTAGTGTAACAATACTGACCTTAGTGACCTTCAGTTTAATGTCAAAGTCAACATTTTTATTTCATCGTTATAAGTGCTATTACATACAGATATACAGTAGCATAACACAAAGCTTGATGAACGTCATTTATGACTTTAAAACAAGTAATCGTCCCAGGTTCGAATTCGTTTCTTTTACTGGCCAGAACAACCGGGAAGAAACTGGCATCTTCTCACCGCAATCGACATCGCTTACTGCTAAGTATCATCATCATCATCAGCCCATACATCAGTCAACACCGAAGAATTCATTTTACTTAACCCCAGTAGACCCAGACGAAATATTAACTATAATAAACAAACTAAAAAACAAATTAAGTAATGGACATGACGAGGTGCCAATACGGTTAATTAAAAAATGTGCTAAAGAATTAATTTGCCCCCTCACATACCTAATCAATCACTCGTTTAGTGAAGGTACCTTTCCAGAACCTTTAAAACTAGCTGTGTCAAAACCACAGCATAAGAAAGATGACAAGACCATCCTTGACAACTATCGTCCCATAGTTCAATTATCGTCATTTTCTAAAGTCTTTGAAATTGCAATGAACAAGCGCTTATACGCCTACTGCGAAAATAACAAATTATTCCACCAAAGTCAAAATGGATTTAGAAAAAAACACTCGACAACATTAGCCGTATTCAAATACGTACAGGAAATCTTAACTATTGTAAATAAAAGAAACTATGCGGTTGGCATACTAGTTGACATGAGCAAGGCCTACGACAGAGTCCTACACGATATTCTTTTATCCAAACTATCAGGGATAGGTGTAAGAGGAATTCCATTGGCCTGGTTCGAATCATTTTTACGGGATAGATGTCAATATGTAGAGCTAGAAGAACATAATAAAAAAACCGGCAAAATATCTATGGTTAAGTCCGAAACAGCCTTTTTATTTAGATCCATCCCTCAGGGCAGTAACCTTAGCTGTATCATGTTTTTGATATATATAAATGATCTCCCTAATATAATCGATACCCCATGTTCGCTATTCGCCGACGACACATCAATAATAATTCCCTGCAACAACTCATCTGACCTCAACCCATCCCTCGATAAATCATTAAATAATCTTATTCCCTGGCTATCAGACCATAATCTAGAAATAAACTTCAAAAAAACCAAACTAATGCAATTCAGGCCCTATCAAAAAACACCCCTATCCATCAACTACCACTACAACAATATACACATTAAAACCGTAGACACATTCCCTTTATTAGGCATCAACATAGATTCAAACTTAAACTGGAAAAGTCACATAAATACCGTAGCATCTAAACTAGCAAGTTTCTCCTATGCACTCCTAGAATTAAAAAAATCCACAGACATAAAAGCCTCTCTGAGTGCCTACTACGCTTACGCCCACTCAGACTACAGTATGGCATAGTTCTCTGGGGCAATAGTACGGACTTTAATAAACTATTTATCCTCCAAAAACGATGCATTAGGATACTAGCCAATGTGGACCAAATGACCAGTTGCAAACAATACTTTATTCTGTATAAAATTCTTACTCTACCATGTATGTATATTCTCGAAGTTTACAAATTTGTTACAACCCACAAAAACCTATTCCCAAATTACTCACGACCGCCACATCTTAGGCCTAAAAATAAACTAGCAAACCCTATATCTTCATTACAAATGATACACTCAAGTCCCCTAGCAATGTGCATCCAAATCTACAATCATATCACAAATATAAACATAATAACAACCGATCGCGAACCATTAAAAACACTTCAACTAAAAAAATACTTAATTCAAAAATGCTACTACTCAGTCACAGATTTTTTACAAGACTAAACTACCCACTCACTCAGTCCACTCTAGTCACCCAAATAAAACTAAATAATAGGTTAATAATGTAGACTAAATACTTGTTGTTATTGTTCATAAATTTTATTTCCTATATGTAAGTAAAAAATGTTTGCTATGCCCTAACAGGGTTCATGTTTGATACTTTTACTATGTAACATCTTACTTTCAACATGAGTGCAATAAATGATATGAATATGAATTGTCTACTCTGGACATAGGCCTCTCCAATTGCACGCCACTGTGATCTGTATACTTAACATAAATAGGACTTAATACTAATTTAACAAATGCTTTATGGCCGGATACATGACTGGTGAACAGCTCAAGGGCACTAAATGATATTAACATTAAATAAAATAAAAGAGTGCCATTGTGTAATTAACTGCTGGTCAGTAGTAATTATTGCTGCTTCAGTTTACTCGGTAAAGGCTGTCCGGGCAACATTGGAAACGTGTATTTTGGTAATTTTGCCAAGTCGATGCCACGTAAAATACCACGTAAAATACCACGTGTATTGGATTTATTAAACTTCTACTTTATCGTGCGTTTTATAGAGCTAACCGACACTCGTCACTGTCGGATAAAATGCTAAAAAAGATATTATTCCTGCGCTCCCAAATATCTTATCAAAGCTGAAGGCATAATTATCACTAAGGCCAAGGTCTGTCGGAGATGAAGAGCGCTTGTGTGTCAGTCGGGCGACATTACAACTAATCTTCAAACAATTTACTTATATTCACGAGTACTAAATATTGTTTTGGTATATGTGAGTAGGCCTCGACCCTCGCCTGAGGCCATCGACTCCCTAAAAGCAGATATACAGAATTCCCAAATGACATTTTCTGTCCGAGTTGGGTTTCGCGGTATTCTAAATTCCTAACCAAATGGGTTAATTCCCCGCTAAATTAAGTCCGTTATACGGGAAGTGTGCAACGAGAGGCCAATGTGGGGCCAATGAATACCATTTGCCTTTGCTAATAGTGTTTGTTTTGCAGAAAAAGCCCGCGATTGAGGTCGGGCTGGGGACAAACGGAACATCGATCTGGGAAATTAATCTGTTTTTGGGTAGTTGGGTTATGAAACTATACACAGGTAATAATTATATTCAACCGCCCTTAACTAGATATAAAGGTGAAGGGATTGAGAATAAATAATACAATGAAATCCAGATTATGTCGGGCCACACGTGTTATGTGTTCTGTAGCAATGGTCTGCAACCCAAGGTTGACACTCTCATTGGAATAAAGGTTCATAACTCATTATTTTAATCGTTATTCGTTTTAAACTCGACACAGGAAGATGACAAAATTAATAATTACATATTCTCATTCGTAAATATATTTACCTAATATATATATTTATTATATATATATAAGGCAGAACATTTTCATATGAGGGCGAAACTTTAAGGATTCCCTGACTACGGTACCGTACAGTAAAGAAAAAAAACGCCTACTATTCGTGCCCGTGTGTGAAAAGATAAAATATTATGATTTCAAAATGCTATCTGAACTTTTAACTACTTTAACTTTCACACTGGGATATCGCTGAAAAATGCAGAGTTTTATGAATATAAAACGCAGTTTGAACAAAAATTGGTATGAATAAAATATATTTGAGAAATTTCGTATCTCAGTTACATACAAAAGTATGTACACGCAGCAAAGCAACCATCGGAACCATATTTCTATGGGTGCGTGAACATGATCTGTGAAGATATAGCACTGATCTTCTGGACACCAGCACAGTCAGTCACACTGGCCTACAAAAGAAACCTGCCTGTGGAACGAAGCAAAGTTGAGTATTTTATAAATAACCGAACCACATCAGACGAACATGAACTTTCCTTTATTTTATTCGAGCTTATCAAAAGACTGAATGTAGTATGAAATGACGCGAATAAACGTAGCAACCATTCCTTTAAGGTGTAGCTTCCTTCAAGTATCATACTCGAATGACAAAAGCATACTAATTACTACTAAACAAAGCAGAAATAACAAGAAATATCAAATCCAAAAATTATAACCCATTAAATTATTTCCTTCCAAAATTGACTGTACCCTCTCAGCCTCTCTGTTACGAATACAATTTGATATAAGTTTCCTTAGTAAAATGTTCTACATTAACCGAGAATATAGGTTCTAAAGCAATTAGTAAAGCGACAGTAAAGTGTAAGGAGTGGTTTATCTCCAGCCGTGGCTGTAATGTTTCATTGTAGCGCCGAGAGCGCGAGAGCTCCGGGAGTCACTGGGAGCCGCCGGGAGCCGCCGGGAGCCGCCGGGAGCCGCGGGGTGCGAATGTCATTTGCATTGCTTTTAATTAACAATTGCTCTAGTTCCGTGACAAAAACACCCGCACAGTTTTGCAGTTCGCGCGCACCTTGTACTTAGATGCTTGTATGACGAAATGTAAACTTTATACTTCATTAACATAAATTGAAAGACGAAGCTAGAACGAATGCAAGAATCCGTTTTGAAAGCACAAATTAAGGGTTGATATGCATACTGACAAATAGTTTTGGTTCCTAAATTAAATTAACCATCAATCATGCATAGTTCTTATGTTGGTGGTAATCATCCTTAATGCTATGGCGGGAGGTACATAAGCTGGTGGCTTTACTTCATTACGAAAGGAATTAGAGGTGTGAGTGTGCATATAATATGGCACTCACATCCTCGACGTGAGTGGTGTTCACGCCGCGAGGGACTGCAGACTCAAATAGCTTAAGAGCATGCAACGACAGTCTAAAGCTGTTACAGACACATTTAAATGGCAAAATACCAAAACTAATTCCAATGAAAAAAAGCGCAGTAAAAAGTGGGTCGTGAATCACGTCCTTGACAAAACAAAAGCGACATAGAGCAGTGAAATATTGTGGCACCGCGGCGGCGGCGGCGGCGGCGGCGGCGGCGGCGGCGGCGGCGCGTTCCTCGGGGAGGAGGAGTATCTACACGCTTCTGGAAGAATAGGTGCTTCTAGGGTACTACATTTCCAGTGTAATTAAAAAAAATACTATGTGGCAAAGATCGATGAAAGAAGAAATGGCGACAAACATACCTTAATACTATTTTGGATGCAGATCGGAGCCTATCGAGGATTTCGTAATTTAGGACTAGTCTCGGCAAACGGAGTGTGGGACGCTCTCAGGCAAGGTGGACTGATGATATGACTGGCAGAAGCTGGATGCGAGAAACCGAACACAGATCACAGTAGCGTGCAATTGGAGAGGCCTATGTCCAGCAGTGGATGAGTACGGGCTAGTGATGTTGATGATGATGATAACTAGGTACGGCATGAGTAACTTCAAAAAACTTTCTCAGTCGATCATCAATAAAAGACCGGGACACGTAACAACAAACTATCTGTGTAAACATCAGAATGACTAGTAAATATCAGTCACTGGTTGTTTTTCTACCCGCGGTTCCTTCAGCCCCGCGGGACTCCCTTCCTGATGGATAGCGCGGGGTGGTCGGGCGGGCGGGGGATTCAACATATTATTCTTTGTTAACATTGATTTTAACTTATGCCGCACATCTACTTTTTAGGTATAATAACTTTAAACTTCGGTACTGGATTTCTAAACTCTAAAGGATTTTTATTATCATCGAATATGAGAACGATTTGTATCAGGTCAACGATGTATTTTTGTCTACTCGTGCCTAAATAATGCACATGTTTCAGAGCCTAGAGCATCGCCGCTAGGTTGCGAGCCTGTCTGTCTTCTATCGGGTGCATTTCGGAGAGTGTACTACTAACTAATACTCCCATCGCGTTTTTAGAATAAGACAACCAGCAGAACGGCAATACGTCATCCATACCAGGTGGATTTACCATTTACGCGAACCAAACGCTTAGAGTCTACTTTCATAGTGCGAACCGCCAGGATGTGGAATGACTTGCCGGAGTCTGTGTTTCCTGTGCAGTACAGTCTGAAGGTATTAAGTCGCGGGTGAATAGGTGCCTAATGAACAAGTGTGCTCCATCGTAGACCACATCGCTGCTTAACATCAGGCAGGATGGTGGTCAAACGCTTGTTCATTGTGATAAAAATAGAACACGTTTGCAATATACATAATATGTAGGTACTACGATAAACACTCTATGTAACACATAATGCATTAGTAATTTAGTTCTAATTTATTAGGTAAGTACTAATAATGAAATATACTAATTGATTAAGAGCGTTATGTGGCCTAGTGCTCGGGAATTTGTGCTTGCAATCGGGAGGTTGTGGGTTAGAGCCTTGTTACAGTGGGTCTATTTTAGAGCTATGTTACACCCCGCTACAAGGATATTAAACCTTCATACAAGAAGTTATGTGAACCCTATAACGACGATGTGCTCAACCCCTACCACATTTGGTTAAATACGCTTAGTGAACCGAAAGCAGTTGTTTAACAAGTGTCTATGATTGCCCCGGAATTTTAGAATTAAAAAGACGTGAAGTGTCTTTATTTTACATTAATAGATAATTTGTTCTTGTTACGGTAAGTGGTGCATATGTTTGTAGCGACGTGTACGAGCGAGCGCGCACTCACTCACAGGTTTAACAAGAGCGGAGCGGCGGCGGCGGCGGCGGCGGCGGCGGCGCGTTTTATTGCCATTTGCTGTGCGGATTATTCCTCCGGAGCTGGGACATAATCCATGACACAAAACCGGTGTAATTTGTTTCCATGGAATTGGGTTTTACACGAGAACATAATTAGTAAACCATTGAAATTGAACCCAAAACACCTCTTGAAAAATATTTTCTTTGAAATATCCTATATAAACCATAACCTTTGTTAGTCGCTTGGCAGGTAATTGAATGTTAAGAATGTTGTAAAGAAAATGTTCGTGAAATTCCCGAGCACAATAGAAATAATGCCTACACCCACGGCGAAAATATCACGATGAAGGAAAGATAAACATCTAATAAATCATTTAAATGTAAGTAAACAATATTAACAGAGAATCTCTTGTAACAAGGGAATTAGGCGGCGAACTTTATTCTTCAGAATTTGATGAAAATAATGCTTTCAATCCGCCGCCGCCGCCGCTACTGTGACCCTAAACCTCACTTCTAATTTAAACCGTTATTGTCAAGTAATATCCCTTAAAAATCTAATATAAGTTAGGGTAAACACACATCGGTGCGAGCGACCTAAATGACAGTTTGATGTAGTAATGCGAAAGGACTATAATAAGTATATGTACACCAACCCAGTGATCGTAGGTTTACACGTAAACACGATGTTGTGTATTCACTCAACATGTGACTTTGTCATAAATAACCTACAACATGTGAATAAATGTGTTTATTTTTCCGTTCTTTCAATAAAAAAAATTGTAACGAAAATGTAGCTCATTCGGAGCAATGAGCAGCTCGGGCCGAACTGGCGAGAACAATAAATAACGCAAATATATCCGCAAGGCGAGCGCAGTTATTAATATCTGAGCATTTGTTCCTGCTCGTGAAATACGCCTTTTGATAATTGAGATGAACCACTTTTTTCACGCTTCATCAAATATTTGTAAATATTAATTCGTAATCGGTGCGGGTGGCCTAGCGGGGCATTTGACGTCCAAATACAAGGAGATCGGATCAGTGAACACCGCAGCGGTCTGACAGCGGTGAGGCGTAGGAATTCTCAACTTCACTCATACAACGTGTACCAACCACAGCTAAATGGTTGAGAAATCCTTTTTTTTGTTGTGGTGAAAAGTAGTATTTTTCTTGGTTGAAAGCCAATATCTCGAGCATTTCGCTACAATTTCACAAATAGCGGTACACTCTAAATGTCATAAATGATTACGTCTCAGCACAGGAAGCCTTGGGAGAGCCTGACATTGTGCTGACGGTTCGCTTAAATCTTCAAACTGAATGTACAACTTCAGACACCTAGCGTTAGAAGTAAGTCGTATATCCGGGTTGTCAGCGGTTACGTCAAAGTTTAGTTATGAAATGAGTTTGGTTAGACAATGTGGAACTTACTTACACCAAAATGAGAAATGGTTGTGCTGTAAACACAAGTTATTATGCATCGCTTTAAAGGTAGGTATTTAAGGAAAAGTAAAAGTATACTTTAAGGAAAAGTGACTAATCATGTGCGGTCTTAATTTTATTTTACGGTTTATTTTCAGAAACCATCACCCTTTGGGCGTAATTGGGCCTTGGTGGATTAACTGCAAGTGCAATAGTACAATAAGCTATACGGGTACAATGGAAGCGTGTATGAAATCTCTGTAGTTCTCGCTTTAGGACACAAAAGGGCACCGACGATCATTCAAATCTCCGGCACGTCGTCGCAACGATCATACACTGCGCTATTGTATCCGACTGCTTCCGGAACCAAGAGCAATTACACTGTATATGTATGCATGTAACGAACGATGCTTCGTTACTTCACTTGCAATGAACAGTAGCGGCTGCACCCGACGCGAATTAATTTAGCAGAAACATCGATGAAAGGCACAACCGTTCAGACCAACAAATCAAAATAACTTAGCTGCTTGCAGTTGCTAAACGCGGTTTCTCTTGGAAATATTAATAGGCAATCACAGGCCTTTAGAGGCCGATTAAAATATAATTACTCTAAGTAACTTAATCGACGTTCAGTGAAGTGCTTTTTTCGCACAGTCGTTTCAATCATGATTTTCCTCCCTCTATTTTCAATATAGATTCATCTGAGAAGAGTATATTTTTTGTGAATTTGCTTAGTCGGTCGACGAGGGCGCATCCTGCCCAGGGGAAGTCATATAAATATTTCATGAAATCACTGCACTTGTTACTTTTATATCCCACAACGTGATCTTGTTTGTATGCAAATTTGCGGAAAACCCGGAAAGATTGCTCTTCAGTGTAATGTACTAGGAAGTGTCATATAGAGCGACGGATAAGCGTACGTCAAGATGGAGGTAAATGAATAGAGCCCCCTGGATGTCCCGTTTTATAATATTTATGTAGTCAGTGTATAAACGTAGTAAATATTAATATTAGCCGGGGTAAACGAGTTTTATGAGTTTTCGAGTGGAAACCGCGTCTCGGCAAACGGTGTGTAGGACGCCCTCAGCAAGGTGGACTGATGATATGCGCAAGATTGACAGAAGCTGGATGCAAGAAGCCGAAAAAAAAGCACAGTGCCTTGCAATTGGAGAAGTCTATGCCCAGCAGTGCACGAATATGGGCTGATGATGAGAATGATGATGTAGAAATACAAGAACGTGACGACGTCCTGATCTGATTCTTCTGGTTTATTCCAGAATATTTGTAGGCCGTGAAGAAAACGGAAACTGTAATAAATTCCATTTGAAATTGTCCCAATAATGTTTTAGGAGTCGTAAAATTGGCAAAATTACCAAAGATGTATTTTTAATTACAAGATGCGGCTATTGACGCGTGAACTCGAGTTAATTAAAGCTGAGACGGAGCAAATTATTTTTCCGGTATCGGCGTGTTTTGGACTTAGATGTTAGCGAGAAGGAGCGAGATTTCATTGATTTGTGTAAGGAAACGAATCACGCACATGAGTACTTTTTTCTTGAAAAATGTTTTCTTTGCAATTAAATTATATTTTCCACAATGTGCCTATATTTGGGCGGGAGGGCGGTCACAAAAAATATTTTGGGTAATTTTGGGTTAGCGGAATTGAGCACATCTGGTTGTAAGTATGTTTCATTTTTCCGTTTCATGCACAGTTCTGCTACAAAGTAAGTAGTGATTGACATTTCTGCTTTCTTCCCGCATTCACCAGCTTGGGAAAGCCACATTTTATTTTATACCGGAGGCGAGGATACTGTTGGCAGCAGTGTAGGTGTTGGCTCTCCCCAACCGGAAGTGCAGGGCGCGCGATCCAAGCTTCCGGCAGCGCTGCCAACGTAGCCGCCTTGCCATATCGCTCTTGCCGTATTCTGAGTTGATTTTATGTAAATCCTTTCCTACGCGGTATTTTAAAAGCAATATTAATAATATTTGGTCTACAGTGCAGTATTTTAACGAAAATGTAATTTTCAGTTACTTTAAAACAAGTACGTATCATCATCACCAGCATCCACTGTTGGACGAGGGCCCCCAATCATTTCCATGTTCAACCAAGCACTAGCAAGATCTGTACTATACATATTATGTATGCTTTAAACTTAAAAGCATACGGTATCTCCCGAAGCACAGGGTCATAGTACTTACTGACTGCCAATATAGCCAAATGGCGCTAACTACACAAAAAGTGTACTTATTTATTTATTTATACAGACACTACAATAATATAATATAATTTAACATTAACTTAACTAAATAGTTTTAACTTTCTTAGGTAGCTAATATTAAGTCAAGTGAAATAAGTGTACATTGTCATTAATATTGAACTAGTGGACTCGACAGACGTTGTCCTGTCTAAACGATTAATATTAATATAAAATTAGTATAACCTCTAGCGTGGCCGGTGCCCAGCAGTGGATGTGATTTTTTTCTTTCTGCTGTCATTAATAAGCACAACAAAAGACGAATTAGGGAAATCGGTCCAACCGTTCCGGAGTTATAACATTACAACGAAAAGTGGCATTGATTTTTATATACCTCTACATGTATAAATAAAAACGCCAGTGGTAGTAGTAACACATTGTTTCTTATAAACATTTTGTTTATACAAACTATGGCTATCTCATCATCAGCCCATACTTGTCCACTGCTGGACATAGGCCTCTCTAATTGCTCGCCACTGTGATCTGTTTTCGGCTTTTCGCATCCAGCTTCTGCCAGCCATCTTGCGCATATCATCGGTCCACCTTGGCTGAGGGCGTCCTACACCTCGTTTGTAGAGCGCTCTCCACTCGAGAACTCGTTTGCCCCAACGGTCATCGGTTCTACGGCCGGCTCTCTCCAAATATATCAATATGATACAATTTGTTATATTCGTTATAAGTGGAGAGCAATCTTATTATCGAAGACTGGTTGGCTAAATTGGTTCTAAAATAGGGTAAGATGAAATATATTATATTTTCCTTCTACATGAGATCTTAGGAAATTTGCAGACTTGATTTAAAAGTTCGTTCTTTCTTAGTTCGAGGCTAACAAAATGTCAAACTAACATCCTTAGATACCGAACACGCTGTGCAAACCATAAGCTGTGTTAACGACCCGTCACAAGCGATGTTATGACGCACAACACTGAAGCACATCGACCGCGGACACGTAAACGGATCAAACAATCTTTTTTTCTCTCTGGGGGCGATCAAATATTGTTTCACTACAAGAAATGTCATATCGCCTCACCGGAGACAGCTATCTTATTGAAGGAAACCGATACATCTCCGTCATTTTTATATTTATGGAGTGAGCAGTTGGCTCGCGAGCAGGTGAGCTCTACAACACCGCTCTGCGCTGAGCCGAGCACTATACGTTATATACATTGCAAATACTGACTGTGATTTGCTCTGACCTCTCAGCGTTGTTCACCCTCAATTGTACTGAGGAAGCGCCGAAAGTTTTACACTTGAGATACGTCCAGTATAAAGAGCGCTATCTGTGGGAAAAAATAGAAAACTAGACCGGTTCATCCCGTTTTTCGGCGGGACAATGTCTCTAAATAGTATTGTCAGTAATAATAATAGATGAGGCGCAGCGAGTCTGTGTGACGTCATTCGGCGACAGTTTTCGTGACGTCATCGCATTTAGCTGCCTCTCTGCTCGCGGAAGAACTTGTTAATTTGTTTGTGCCATAACGAACTATGTACTGGAAAATTCACCATTCGGCTCACGTAAAAGATAAGCTGAGCTTTGCTGTGGCTGCCCGACTTGTCCGCGGTCTATGTTAAAAGAAGTTTTCATTTATTGAAAACTTGATTGCACAAGGGAAAAGCTTGCACTCATAGACTGCATCCACAGATTTTTATTTACATTACATTACGTGTATCGCCTACGTATGTGTACCTACTCGTCCACGCCTGCTCCCCACATCCATTACATCGCACATTTCCAATACAAAATTGAGAACTAATGCACAGAGTAATAACCTTGCAAATTTATATCAAGTACTTACCTGCTGAAAGCTTTTTTCCATCTCATTTCAAAGAGTCGTAACATTTTTTATTATAAAGTATGTAAATTCGATGTTTTTTCTCTTGTTATATTCAGTTTTGTATTGAAGTACGAGCTCGTAACTATCTTATGAGACTAAACATTAATAAGCAGGTTTGTAAATATTTCGTCTCGTTTGTTCGAAATTTCACTGCGAATACAGAATAATATTTACTTGGATAGTGATCTTGTGCCGACGCGGCTTCACTCGACAAAACAGAATCAATCTTCGTGATTTATTAAGAGGATTTAGATAAACTGATCAAACAATTGCGAAAACTGAATATCCTGACAAAGATTCATAGCATCGAGAGTACTGGCGTGGAATAAACGATGGCGGTGCTGATCGATAGTTCAAGATGTCACGGCCCTACAGATGTACATGGAGATAGCGATTCCCTATTTTCGGCAATTATTGATCTACTAGCCGATGAGAGCGATGTTGCCGTCGGTTTATTTCGTTTCTGTTGGAATTTGCAGACAAACTAAAGTCTACCCGTGTGTCCCACTCCAGGTTTTAAACTATGTCTCAATTGAGCTTCACAAGTTGTACTCTAGATAGCAGGATATGAAACACAAACGCCTGTGCATTACGAGATACCATTTCTACAATTATCCATAATAATTGCTTCGTTAAAGAGCCCAATGAGAGAAGACATTCAAATATGTGAGTGCATGAGGCATAAGCATCGCCGAAGGTTGAGTTGCGTAGGACGTATATAAATTGCTAAGTAATGTCGGGCAAGTGGGGTGACAAAGGCGACGGAACCCGGATAATGGCAGCCGAGAGGAGTCGCAGCAAACGGCTCGGGAATCACCGCGCTCAATACGAGCACTCAGCTACTTTCTTACCAGCTTTACGGCCAAGTCACATTTTGTATTTTATTTACGAGACTTCCTGAAAGAGAGGAATGTTACTACGAGCATCGTATGCGCTATCGTGTGTTTTATTTACATCATGGTACTTTAAGCGACGCGGGTGCGGCGTAGTCTCGACTTTTTATTCTATTCTTTATGAAATATTTTTCGTAAACGAGTAGCGCGCGTTAAAATAGCTTTGTACCTACTAACTAACGGAATAAATTAATATTATCACTCGATATGACTACTACGGTTATGTTTCATCCCGGAATTTTGGGATATAAATGGTTTATCTTGTTATCACTGCAGGAAAAGCTAATATGAAAATAAATTCAATAGTTGCCTATTGCGTGCACTGGTTAGTAGTATCTATTCAACATTTGAATCCAGCCGGAGAATGTCACAGTTTTCACACGAGAGCAACCCGACTTCCGCAGCTTTCCATTCGATATCCCCTGGAGACAGGCCGTAAATCCTGTTGCTATTGGCGGACAACCGCTGAAGCCCGCTAGCGCGCTGGGAGCCGACCACCGAGCCGGCCGTCGAACCGGGCGTACAGCAGCTGCGAGCCGCCTACATAAATATACTTATTTACCGATTCATTCTGTATCTGCATGCAACGAGAGAAGTCATTTTATGTGCGAGCCGCCTACATAAATATACTTATTTACCGATTCATTCTGTATCTGCATGCAACGAGAGAAGTCATTTTATGTTCTATTTTTATTTCCTTTTATTTTTTATTAGAATTTCATTGGTTGTTATTCTTTTATAGCCTAGCTCTTTGTGTATTTGGGCTCGTCGTTCCATAAGGACATTGGAATTTGCTACGAGTTGCAAGCTTTTACGATGCGGGTTCGTTTCACGGATAATAAATTTGCGATATCTGGTTCTGACAACACGTGTAACGGCCGCGCGACATGGCCGACGACAAACCGGGAGAGAATACAGTAATTATCTGTCTATCGGTTCGCGAGCAATTGTGTTTGCAGTTCGGTAAGCCGCAACCCCTTGCGCACAATAGTCCATCTGTATTCTCGGAGCGGCTCGCTCGGACACGGACCACTTCCATGGCGGGGCGGGTCTTGTCTGGTGCAGGCGAGGCCTTTATGTAAAGCTGTAACAACTCCGGAATAAAATGTATGTAGGTACGTACATTTTATAATTTTAATGGGTGTATTTTTCCATTGCAATTTGCAAGTTCACTTTCACTTAAATATGATTGGTGAATTGGATTTGGCATAAAGGAAAAAGTCTACTAGAACTGTAAAGGGTTTGAATCGAACAATACATATTCAGAAATGTAGACATCTCTCACAAAAATGAGTAAAATTGCGTGTTTACTTAAACCGGACGACTAGTTGGTGTTTGCATCCGTTTTATTTATCTGTTACTCTCTATTGATATTTTGTTTTCTATTTGGCAAATAAAAGTCCGCAAAATAAAAAGCTGATTCCAACAAAGCCTCAGTGTGTATTTTGTTGATAGGTACTACGTTTTTAAGAACTAAGTATATATAGCGCTATTGTTTCTCTCAGTACTTATATAATGTCTGACTTGGGTTGCGACCGTTGAAAACATAAAAAAATCTTAAACTTAGACTTTTATTGGTACGATTTCCGCGTCCCCCTGGGCGGCTTCGAACAACATATAAACACTGCACTCCCAGTATTTTCTGTACATTTTTGCAAAACTTTTAAGTGTTGTTATACTCCACGCGTTGGCAAGTTCTCCGGGAAACTACATGATAAATAATAATATTTTGTTTTCTTTTATCTTATTTCGAAGTCAAATGGAATCACTATAACCGAGTACCACAGTCGTTTTACGCGAAGTCTACACAGGGGAATAAATAATACTTTGCAGGTTTTTGTATTGCCTAAACTATTACTGGAGTAATTAAGTCTAATTTCAATAAAATGAAAGACCGGCTCCGTTCTGCGCAGTAAAATGCTGGCGTAATAACGTTTTATATTGTAATTTCGATCTGCTGCTATATTTTCAATAGAACGATCGCAGAAAAAGAAAATGTTATTTAAATCAGCAAGGTCCAGGTAAACTATACAAGTTTTCGACACATTAATCCGTGTAAACTGTAAATTACAATTATAAGTATTCTGTTTCATAAGCCCTGAAAAACTAATATAATTATGAAAAGTTATGATGGGTTTTCTAATCCCTAAATTGGAATGAACAGATCCTTTGGGGATATAATCTCAGACAGTTGAGACTATTCTGAGCGTAGAAGGACAATTCGTTAGAGACTTAGAAATAAGAGTATGATAAAATATTGGTAATATTAAATTGTCGAATTATTTATGGATACTTTGGTGAGCATTGACAAGCTGGCAGTAAGTGATTCTTTTCTCAAAAGCATTTTACGATTTCAACTTAATAACGTAAAATGAAAAAACTTTTCTTCAAAGTTTCTCTGTTTATTTATCGGTATCAGATTCGGTTGTATAGTTTGAGAAGTAAACAGAATTCCATTTCCCCAATCTGCACAATCAATCGAGACGGCACGGGCGCGGAGTGGAGCAGCGGCGGCGGGCGCGGCGCGGCGGCGGCGGCGGCAGACGGCGTGCAGCGCTCGGACTCGTGCTACGCGCTGCCGCAACACTCGTACTGATCATCTGGTGTTGCTGTAATTACACATGGTCGACATTTACATTGATTACAAACTGATACTTTCGACTATAATTCATCCGATAGATCCATCAACTGTAACCGCTGACAGGTGGACCTGCGTAGTAATAAATAAATAATAAATAATAGATTAAAGTTCCAGATTTATGACGAGAAATGTGAGGGAATGTTCGTCTACTTCTTCACTAAAAAACTACTGAACTGAGTTTTCACGAACCTTGGTCATAAGATAAATCAAACAGGACATCCCCGAAATTCCCAATGGCAATGGACGAAAACTAAAATGAGTAGAATAATTCAATTACGCAAGAATTTTCAATTTTGTTCTTTGTAATTTTAGAAAATAAAGCTATGCTACCTCTAGCGAGAAGACCTCTATCGGAACGCAGTTACGACTGCTGCAAGCATACAGGCCCTCAGAACTGACACACCCTACGAAACAATCACCTGTTCAAGCTGAACTTCAGTATTTTGATTCGATGCAAGAAGTCCGCGAACTAAGAACGCTTCAATGAAAACATTGTAAACATAAAACTTACGTAGTTCACTCGTAGTTAGAGATAAAATAAACGGGCGAAGTGAGTGGTCGCGTCGAGTCGGTCAGTTACACGTACGTACGTAGCTGTGATGGCCGAGCCACGCGCGTCGCCGGTGCAGGCGGCGGCGGCAGGATGCCGGCTTCCGATCACTCACGTATCAAGCTATCAGTTATCACACGACAACTATTCTTCAGACCTTGAAATTATAATGCATATCTCTAATTACTTACCTACCGCTAGTGAAATGTGATATTGGAAGGTACCTATATTATGGAATCCACTTACACTATTGGAAATGAAGCCATCAATCTGACGAAACCAGTTTTCTTACTAAGAACCGAAGCTCAGTTTTCACTTTTCAATTTGTCTTTAGTGTGATTTGAAGCTTCTTTTTGAGACAGCGAGATTCAACTGGGTCTTATTGATAGTTGAAATACTAATTCAAAGTAAATTCTGAACCAAATGTGAGGCATCCACTGCACTGCAGCGACAATGAATGAGTGGTCTGCTTATAAATTGATTTACCTTACTTTTCAGGAAAGAGAAACCTGAAAAATTGTACTAAAGTACAGTTTCACATTTTACTTCTACGTTTCAAATAACTTATACATAAGATATAAAATCGTAGAAGTTATTTTTATAACTTCTACTATTTTCATCATCCCCCTACCAACCGCTAACTATTACATTTATCCACACTTACCTAAGTATAATGACGAAAATAACATTCGTGAATAGATGATAGTCAACATATATGTGACTATGTGACACAAACTATAATGTGGGTTACCATGTACACAACTCGTGTAAGTATGTCGCTGTACAGAAGGAAGCAGTCGTTCCAACATGATGTCTCCATCCACTCCGCGCCTTAACCGTGTCAATTGAGAGTGACAGCCGATAGGGCCCGCATCTTGCCGTGTGCCGTTAGCAGGCGGCGGAGCGGCGGCGGCAGCGGCGGCGGCGGCGGCGGCCTGGATTAAAATAAGTACCTACCAGCCTACCAGCCTACCAGACTAACAAATTGGAAATTAATGAACACACGACTCTGTGTGCTACCATTTATTATGTTTCGGGAAAATAATTTCGGATTATGACGGATTAATTTAATTACTTATAATAATTCATTTGCACATGATTGTCTGTATTATTATTAAGTTTTCATAACGATAACAATTTCAATAGCCTCAAAATCCATTTTCATCATATTACCACCAGTAGCTAAATTATGCTAGTTATGTTTTTTCGTTACTGTCCTGTAAAAAATGAACTATAAATTACACAGTTATCAACAACATGGGTTGACGGCCGCGGTAGTACAGTGGCTGAAGGTAACCGCTCCGCTGGCAGCACAAAACCAAAATGTACACATTTCCGCGAGGCGGCGACGGCGTTGAGAGCGGCGGTGGCGGCGGTGGCGGCGGCGCTACTTCTCGCGCTGATTGACTACCCAGATCACTTTCATTGTTGTTCAATAAACGTGCCCGGAGCCACCGCTCACAGACTCGTACAATTTTATTACATCCCTCGCGCAAATTGCGGCTATTGTCTCTGAGCTCGGACAGATGGGGCGGAATCTGTGCCAAGGAATCTCATTTCACTGTGAACGCGACGACCGCGTCACTAATTCTATAATTATTTAACGGACGGGATTCAATTTTAATACCTGTTAATTAAGAGTTAATAATGTAGTAACGGTGCCTACTATGTTTCCCAATTCGGAAAAGGTCCATTACCAAATATTGAGCTCATTTTGTAGCCTTAATAGAATGCGGTTACGTCAGCAACTGTCTCATCGTGACAAACTGGAAGTATGTGTTCTGCGTTCCCCATGAGGCACTGGAGGAGTCAGAGGGTGCACACACATTTCCGCAAGCCACGAGATGCAGCAGAATGCTTTCTGCCCGCGGCTCGCGACTGTCCTGCTGCTAATGGAGCGAGTGGTTACGAAACAACCGACGAAAATATATCACGCTCATAATGCGATATAAATAGAGCAACGACATAATTGTCGATGTCCCGCGCCGAGAGTGCACGACACACAGATATCACTGTAGTACACATCGCCGCGGATTACAGGAAAACATATACACTTCATACGAAATGTGCTTCTATTTTATGAAGGATTTATAAATACTAAAAACATTTCAAATAAAATACGTGACGTGCATCTGTGCACTCAAGCAGCGCGGCGTGCACGGAACACACGGGAAGTCCCGCTAGTACATACCATTCGATAACTCGTTTACATCGGTGCATCGAGGGTACTCACTACTCCTGCAAACACATCTGATGCGTTAAATCTATTTCCCTGGGGGCGGGCTGAGATTACGGCTCTACATTTCCCATGATGGATCTGCTCTACATTACGCATATTACCTATACCTACGATTAACAACAGACATTTTATACTAATTTTAATGAAGTGGTGATGAAGTAAATCGATGATATGAAAGATATTTCGTACATTCTATTGTATCCCGCTCTCAAACAACAAATCAATGCTGAATTATTAAATATGCCGCTGGAATCGTTATTTCTATATGCACAGGTCAGACAACAACGTGTACACATGAATACATTTACACATACATAAAATGTCCGACATGTGGTGTTAATGGTTTTATAATATCGCTGATCTATCGCAGCCCGCCACGCTGGTGGTGTTAGTGTGATCAATAGTGGACATTCAAACAATATGTTGTTTCAGGTTGGCGACAGAAGCGGCAGCAGTTCTTCATCACTGAGCTTACTGGTGAGTAGAGACGCATCATCAATCATGCACAGCGTCATTACGTGCTTGAACTGTCGCGGACACTGCCCACTTAGCGGGGTTGGGTACGCACATATATTATGAGGATAAAGAATATGAATGCAGATAATGCGCACGTACGTACCAAATACTGTACATTTTATTATGTCAACCATTTTATTAAAAAATGACACAAAAAGTACAATAATTGCGTTATTGCTTGAGAAAGTTTTATAAAGAACAAAAATTTACTAAGATTCTTGAAGTCTCTTGAAATTTGAAGACTCACCTAATGGGCCGCCAATGGACAAAATTTTGATTGTTAGTAAGATACTTTAGTGTATAAGGAACATTTATTTGGCTTCAAACAGTAACCGTTAATCTGCTTTTTGTTACTTTGTTACACTAGTAAAGAAGTTCGTTTAGTTCGTTCGTTAGTTTAGTAAAAAATCTACAGTCATGCTACTCACAAAAACATCTATTTTAACTGACTGATGTGATGCTCGTAGTAGAATTCTTTTCTCTCTTAAAAAATGGGTTGCCACCATGATTTACTTTTTATATTGAAATTGATTGATAGATAGTTTGTTTTCAAACTAAAATCGACAGAGAAATGAACCGGGAAGAGGTATAATACTTCTAAATGCGCTTACGATATGTAGCTTTGACATTTATCAAGTGTTGTGTCAATTAATTTAAAATAAATGTATAGAATAAAAAAATTTAAGTTTTACTCGTAATCGCCAGACCGTTTTTACGACGACTCCTTTATGTTACCACTTAGTCTACCAGTACGTAAATAAGTAATGAAAAGACATTTCACATGGTTGGCTGAATGTTCACGAAGGTATTGTGTGTGGCAGGAGTACGCGGCGCACTCCGCTGCTGCCGCCGCCGCCGCGCTGTTTCGCTATCGGCTCGGGGTTAACATGATTTTTGCATTAGCCCCCCCCCCCGCATGTGGAGACGCAGACTTTAAATGTTGGTGGGTTCATTCAGAGACGTCTGTGTTGATATGTATGACAGTTGCCCAAGTTGCCAATGCTAAGTGATGTGATTGAGCAATAAATTATAACTCGATAAATGGTGTTGAATCGAATTCTGAAATAAAAATTTGCGCGGTGTTTTAGTTGCAGCCTTGCGGGAACACTATTTGTGGCAGCTAAACCAAAAAACTAAGCTAGTTTTGTAATACTGCTTGTTTTGTTGATGAGACTTTTTGACTTTGCGACTTGGTGGGCAGATAGATATACATTAGATACATTAACCTGGATTACAACATACATATTTTAACCCGAAATTCCCATGGCATCCAAAATTATCAGGACAAATCATAGGTTCTAATACCGCGGATTAAATTTCGAAATGGAATAAAATCACGAGGTTGGCATGTATGTGTGCGACACAATGTTGAACCTGATGTTTCCCAAAAATCCTGAGAGTTGTCTGTGACTTTAACACCATACCAAGCGCTCCGCTCGCTGTTTCATTCGGCGCCGGACACGTGGTTACACAATGGCATCTATGAACATTGGCGACGGCATGTATCAAAGATTAAAACAATTTGTGCACGCAAACCGGTTTAAACGTCGAGCGCTAGTCGTTTGCAGAGTTTGCTTTCAGAAAAGGGGAATGTACTGTGAAGTGTAAAATAAATTCTCTCGAGTATGGAGCAATAAAGTAAATACGCATCCATTACGCGTAGACAGACAGCCACTGCCCTCTCAGCGCCGCCGCGACGGCAACAGGAGACCCGCCGTGACGTTCTCCATCACCGGTCTACATGCTCTACTAATGAAATACTTCGTTCTGAGTACACGTTTCTATGTGTACTTATTTTTAAACTGCGACTAGACATAAATCTTGTGTAGGTCACGGGCGCAAATCTGGGACTAAATTCGGAACGAGTATAATAATATAACACATATTGCTAGTCAAGACACGGCTTAGTCTAAGGGGAATTGCTGAAGCGCTTCGTTTCTGCTCGAATCAAATATTCTCGGCTGGATGAATCCAACACAAGTACTCGATGTGTGACGACTGAGTACTTCAAGAGTCCCTGTGTGGAAATTGTGTGTTACTTAAATATTACCTTTGACTCCCCGCTGACGTATCGGCAAGTATTAAATAATATAGTGTATTGCAATGTGCTACAAGAATAAGTTTTGGGCCATATCTAGCACAGCTTTTACAAAATACGCTACAGATAGAAGCGCTCGTAAACAACATGTACGGCCATTGTCCCACGTCACAACCGCGTGGAAGTTTCACGATCGTCAATTCTATTATACTTTCTATCGGTGGGACGGCGATAAAGTGTCGTCGACGACACGCTCCTATCGCCCTCACACTTCCATCGCATTATTTGGTGTGCTAACTGAATTGTATTTCCAAGATGAGATACAAAATCTAGGCTCCGCAGTTTTGACTGTCACTGGCAGCCCGTAGTAACTTAACGCCTTATCGACTGCTTAGTAAGGAGGAGATTAATAGTACGGTTATATCACGAGTAACGCCTCTCAGTACCCGAGTATCTCTCAATCTCTGTGAAGAAATGTGAATCATAAATCGTGGACGAGGCTCGAACGTTTTTCGTCGACGTCACGGCTCGTTGACGCTAAAGAGGGACATGGCGGCGCTGACAGACTGGCCTGACGTCCTTGATGAACATCTGCAGCTGTTATGACTGATGGAAATGACACTCCGCTAACGTTCAACTCGTTTTAACGAATTATTACCGTATATTTTTTTCCATTTAAAAAGTGAAAGAGTATATTTTTGTTGAATTTATTATTTAGTCAGACGGCAAGTATGATTTACTCAGCGAATATTTTATTAAAATTGAACAGTGATTTAGTAGTATTGGCGCACTTGTTTGTACAGTTTCAGTTAGTCAGAATCCTACTGAGGTTCTAGTAAATAAACATTATAGCACGCAGTTTCACGAATTTGTTATTCCTGTAACAGCTAATTTAGCGTCAATAGCTCTTTCCTCCGGGAAGGTACGGAAGGGTTGTCGATGTTATAAATTGCAATAATGAGAGAGAATCAAGTGCTTTTCACCTACTGCGTCGCGACAGTGTTAAACTGGAAGATCATTGTTGCGTCTCATTATTTATAATTTCCGAGACGGCGTATGATGATTCAATTCAATTCAATTTATTTTCAGGTAACTTAAGAATAGTACAGATGTTATTACTAATTCTAAGACCCATAGTAATAAATACCTTAAATTTAATAATATATATATTATACTAGCTGTCCCGGCAAACATTTGTTTTGCCATAATAAGTTGCCTTTGTACCCCGTGTATTGGGAGAAATACAACTGGCAGGTGGATAAAAACTAGATAGTAGCCGATTCTCAGACCTACTGAATACGCATATAAAATTTGGTGAAAATCGGTAAAGCCGTTTCGGAGGGGTATGGCAACGAAAACTGTGACACGAGAATTTTATATATTAGACTAGCTGTCCCGGCAAACATTTGTTTTGCCATATGAAGTTGCCTATGTACCCCGTTTATTGGGTGAAATACAACTGGTAGATGCATAAAAAATAGATAGTAGCCGATTCTCAGACCTACGGAATACGCATATAAAATTTGGTAAAAATCGGTCAAGCCGTTTCGGAGGAGTATGGCAACGAAAACTGTGACACGAGAATTTTATATATTAGATAAACTATTATACTAAAACACACGCGAGGTGTTGCGTTCCGGGGGGTCCCGTCTCAGCCGCCCTTTAAAGCGCCGGAACTTCACTCCCTTCGGCCAAAAATTGGGGTCGAGAAACGTCGAGATGCTATCTGTAGGAACTCTCACCACAAAGGAGCTAAAGTTCACGTTATGATGAGAGTTCAGCTTCTCAACTCTCAGCGTCATCTTGGCTTTCTTGTGGATGTAATTAACCACCTCTGCTGCCTTCACCTCGAAGTGGACGCGGGACACATACATCTGGGTGGTGGGCATCTCCGCGCGGAAACACTGCTCGGTTGAACGCAATGCAGTTCCGCATTGATTTTTGCAGAAGGACTTCCGCTTTCTCTTCTTCACCTCCGAAAGAAGCCTTCTGCATCAGGCGACTCCCTGTCTAATATGTCGATCACTGTCTAATATGTATAGTTATAATAATGTCCTGCTTACTTGCTTAATATTTATTGGGATAACATGTATTATTAACGTACAACATAATTTCAATTCTCTCATCAATCAGTGATCATAGGACTGAGGTAACCTGAACACCTTTTCATCGTAAAGATACAACATGAGAGGCAGTAGGTAAATGCTGTAATGCAGGGCTCGTGTGTTGTGGCAGCGCGTGTCCGCGGGTGATAGATGCGGCGCATCCATCATGCCCCGATGCGAAACAACACCCGAATAATGTCATCGCATTCTTCATATTTTGCACTTAGTAATTATGAAAAAATGTGTTTCAGGTTCCATTTTCTTCTATTGTTACTGTATTTCATACATACAGAAAATGTATCTATGTTAGACAGATTTTCTAACTACACACATCAAAAGTGTCTAGGGATCAAGAACATTTTTAGCTCTAAAAAAATCTAATTTATTTAAATCAAATCTAATCTTCTGGTTTGGTCTCCTACCTAATTCCCCATGCCCGTATCAATGACTTATTACCACATTTTGAATAAATTATGAATGAATTCAATTTTTGTAAAATATATTCTTGATTGCAATCTTCTAAAATGTACTTGATCCCTAGACACTTTTGATGTACCCAAATTATATTAATATATCGACAAATTTTACGGAAACGGTAAAAGGTCATTAAGATCTAAAAATGGCTGATAACAGTTTGGGCGACACTGCCAACGTTTGTGCACATCGAGGGTTGTTTGTATTAGAAATATATACCTACTCGTAGTTCGAATGCATTAAATGGGTCGTATGTGATTAATGTAACGGTATTACACAGAAAAGCCCCTTCACGATAAACGCTGCGCCTCATGTGTCAGGCTGTGTTCAGGGCCAACCAGTATCTACATCCCGACCAATATACAACACAGACAGTGAATTCGTCACAACCACTCTTGCTCACGTATTTTTTTAATTCCCAGTGTTTTATAGCTAGAAATTGATGTTATTAATTCGGCGCAAACCGTGGTTTGTGTCCTCGTGGGCGCGCCTGTCTCCTGCGCTTTAATCAAACAATTTGTCCCGAGTTGAGGGCCGTTTGTCCGCAGGTTTCCCGCAGATTCACACTAATTCAATTCTTTTATGTCGCGGCGGTCGGTGCGGGGCACAGCGGAACAAAACTTCGTCTTTTTAGGTCAATTTAAACTTCGCTTCGACAATATAGGACTCCACTAGATAGTTTGCGGAACATGGGCTCCTCTCGGCGAGATCGTGTAAATTATGAATGGCAAAAGCTTTTAAAGTAAGACGTGTTTAGCATTTTTTATAGTTTCCGTTCAGGTATTTAACGGTAAAACTGGAAGTAGATACATATTGTGTGCCTCAAAATGTATATATCATCCAACCGTTAATTCTCGCGCAGTAATACATGTTCCTCTGAACAAGGACATCTTGTGGATTTCCGTCGAATGTTAAATGGTAGTCGTAATTGTAAACACAAGCCGCGAAGAAGAGGAGGAGAGAGGAGGCTCGTGAGAAACATTAGTCGAGAGACGAGAGCGCGCAGTAATCAGTGTGCTGCTTGTGTGCGGCTGACTCTGATTAATGGCGCGGGTTCGATTCCCGACGACGTCGCGTCGCTGCTATATGGCTAGGCTTAATCTAATTGTCTGTGTAAAATGTTTGGGTGTGGAAGGTTAACCCTTCTTAAAACGATAGGATTTTGTGATCCAAATACCCTACATACATCTTGCTGTGTATAAGTGTAAAGAGTTTAGAAGAAACCTAACAACAACAATCATAGGTAATTCATGGTACAAAAAAATGACACCAACGGAAAAAGACAAGAATATTTACATCAGTTATTAAGCAAAAACAATCGCAAAGATTTATTCTGAACTGTCGTCGTTACGGGTCGTTTAGAGGCACCAGCCATTACACGTCAGACACAAAAGTGCGCAGCGCAGGGCGGGGAGACGAGGGCGGCTCGCGCTCATACACATTCAGGTGAGCAGAGAATTTATGGTTCTCTGTGGAGGCAACGCGTAGCTTACCACTGTGCTAAGACTTTACCTACGACAAAAGTTATTTACCTTACACTTTCACTCTTCGCTTATTTGCCAGTTGGAAAACCTATTAACAGTATACCTTTGATTACTCGTTCAGAAGTGCATACGGAGAACATTTATGATGTTTATGGATAAAGTACTCCTTCCTATCAACACGCTGTGCGGCTGTATCGCCAGTAGGTACATAAAATATAAATGTGACATCTGTGGCCGATGGTTTACGGGTAGGTACTATGTTTTATGACGTCTATAAGTTTTCACACAAAATGGACTCTTATCACATTCATAAAACAATATCAAAAGCTATGTGGTAGCGTCATCGATATGGGAAGTCATCGAATCGACTGCAATATAAATAGTTTATAAGCAATGTGCAATAAACCCGTACCCAGTTAAGGACGTGTCTAGAATAAGTCTGTTTATAACGTAGGTACGATGGGTGTAAGTACGAGTACGGTTACCAAAGTGTACATAAAAGTGAGAGTGTCAGCCGGCGGCGGCGGCGGCGCGGTACTAAGTAAGGCCGGGTCACCACAAGTCGCTGCGGGCATTATGTGATTGTCATTACCGAGCGCCCCGAAACCTTCTCATTTTGACGAGGGATTGTAAAGAATCCGGCTATAAACGGCGTTCATAAGGTCCCGAACGTTTGCCCGCTTTTGATGGACGGAGCACAGTGTAATGAGGCGATGAACTGGTTTACGAGCCGCGTCTCCCGCTGCGGAGGAGGCGGCGGCGGCGGTCAGGTGCCGGCGGCGGCGGCGGCGCCGCGCTCGGCCCTGCGCCGCCTCGCACACGACGCACACTCGGGACCAGCTCATAATTGTCAATCACGATGAGATTTTCATAAGCATGATGATGTTACTGTAGGCACATGTTCAAGGAGTCAGCTTTCCTGCCTCCAGAGTATTGCTTTACAACGTATGACATACTTACGTAAGCACATGGGTATATCTATAATACACGGTCGGTTAAGTAAGTGGTCTATCAGTTTTGATGACATTTCTTGTGGCACGAAAACATCATTATGGTATATTTATTATGTTGTGACGTGTATAAAATAGACCTTAATGTCTAATGACACTAGTCTGAGTTTCAACTTAGGATGGTAAACCAGATTCTGGGCTGATTGTACCTACAATGTATCTAATCTTACTAAGGTCTCGCAAGTTAGGTTTTTTAATCATCTGACGAGTAATGTTGTGTCAGAATATCCATGTTTCTGTTCCAGGTGATTTGTTTACGTAGCATTACGTATTTCTTTATGTAGTACTCAAAAAGAAAATGAAATATTTATCTTGAAACGTAAAAAAACACAGCAGCAGATTTTCTGTCAAATAAGGGACTTTCGTGCCTAGAAATGAAAGTAACATTAAGCTGATGTTACGTTGTAGTTATCCAGTGCGTATGAAGCGATGTGGCGTGGGCAGAGTTTCGGGGGCGTGATGGCGGCTTCACTCGGACTGCATTAGCTGACGACAGCGCTGCCGTTTTCAGCGGCTTTACACCACTCGGCCGCTGCGGCCGCGCTCGCTGCTCCGACGGATTGATCCCTCCCCGTACTAGCAAGCTCTTAGTGGTACTTACTTGTGTCCATTACTATTAGTAAGTACCTACAGAGCTTTTGCAAGCATTCATACCGAACAGATCGACCGACATTCGCACTTATTCCACATTGAATTTCGGGAACGAAAATATCACACTCAAATCATTATTTTGGAAAAAACAAATTATTTATTTACTGAATACATTTTCAAATAAAGCATTACTGATTAACGATATGTGACACCTAAAATAATGAATGTAGGTATGAATTTAAATAATGATGATCTCGGTCACTCGGTTCAGCGCTGTAAATAATATTTTGTCCTTCATGTGCGGTGTTCCAACATTATGCAATACTCACTATATTATTAGTATTGGTTTTATCGTTTAATGTCGTCAGAGCCAATTATTCACACCTCAAGTGTTTACGTCAAATTCACTAACTTAAGTAAATAGCCCAAGCGGCGAACGACATATTTTAGCACTTTTTTTAAACACAATGAACAAGCGTTTGACAACCATACTGCCTGATGTTAAGCAGTGATGTGGTCTGCGATGTGGAGCACACTTATCTAATTATGAGCGCCGATTCCCGCCCATTATTCGTAAGCTGATCTGGCCTAATCACCCGCCGGGCAAATGGACAGTGGAAGTTAGGACTAGTCATGATTTAAGTAGTGTTAATCATGATTTCATTCTTAGTGGTTGGCTTCTAGACTTTGGGTATAGAAAAAAACAATAGGTACTGGGTATTGAGTTCTATGAAACTAACCAAAATCCACATGATATTGGTATGCTGGGTATTGTAGTACCTATCTAACCAAAATCCACATGATATTGGTATGCATATTCCATGTAATACCTATCTATATTGATTTCCGTGTGTTAATTTATCGTTTTATGAGTAGTGGAGTGCACAGCATCAGGCAGATAGTGTGCGTGGTAACGAGATATTCGTCGGCGGCGAGCGCCCCGCGGTGTAACTGAATTCAGCTCGTTAGCCGACCTCTTACATTGCACATTCATATTTCTTCGGTTACGTATCTCTTCGAAAAAATTTCAAATCGGCAGACTTATTCAAGCCACTGCTGTTGCTGTTTTATTCATGAGAGCTGACTCTGATGCGACCCGGGAGAGTGCGGGGTGCGGGTGCTGGGTGCGGGGCGCGGGGGGTTGGTGCTCGGAGTCATTAGCTGATTGCTGACACTAGTGTTGCATTACTGGGAGCCATCACTGTGCCGAGCACTAGCTGGATGCTTGTAATCATCTTCATATCCAACCAGATATGTAGCATTTTAGAACACAATTTCAACAACAACTTTTAAATCGCATTCACTGAAAGACATTATGAAAAACATTTTTTTTTGTTTCACAACTTACTTAATTGTTCAAAGCGAATATAATTCTTTCTGAAGCGATTCCTAAATGCCTAAAGGTCGTTAAACCGAAATGTTCTTATAATGTTTGAATTGCTTTCAATTGGAATGGAATTCTACTAATGAAAATGTGGTTTTATATGTTTACCTACGAATTAAAAATAGAATGTAACAGTTACAGACGGCGAAGCGCCGGATCGTCGCGTGCCAACGCAAATGTGTTCAAACTTTCGAGATCGCCATAATTTTCCACACCCATTCTGACCCCGACCCTACATAATACATAGTTAATGTACCTATATTCTTGAACTGACCTGTACTCCTTCCTCTATAAAATATATGATTTTTAATGCGCCTAAGTGATTGGTTTGCGGTCAATTCGGCGTGTGTGTGTTTCTCTTCAGAGCATAGTTAGCGTGATTAACGACGTACGTTTCAGATATTTTTCTTCGGCGAGTCAGAAAGGAGTCATATTTTGTTCTATTAGAGAGTGAAGCTATTAGTGCAAGTCTAAAAGCTTCTAGATTTATTATGTAGGTGGCTAGTTAGCCGTGGCCGCAGCTGGGGCCCCTCGCGGTGCGGCTGAGGGGCACGCGTGCCGGCGGGCGGCGGCGGGCGGCGGCGTGCGGTGGCCGCGCGGCCGCGAGCAGACGCCGAGCTGTTTATCTGCGTGCAGCAACGATGTTAACCATATCCGACGCGCGCCGGAACATGTTTATTCATATCGTGACATTTGGCAACCGCCTCTGCACGAGAACGTTTTATTTCTGCCGTCGGTTTATTAATACATTTCCCACGATGATGTGTTAGCGATCATGCCGGCTTCAGGTTATCTACTTAAATGTTTGACTTAGATCATAGGTAACAAAACAAGAAATAGCTAACTGTGAACATTTATACGTGTAAGTTACATTTTCTTTCAAACTTCCCTCATCCAACACCTGCGATATATCATTTTATATTTGTCGTCGAAAAACTTAGGTACATAATAAAGAGCGATTCCGTGCTCCCTGTCATATCCACAAGGAAATCAAGTTAGTCGTTATAGTTAAACTTATCGGCTTTTATGTCATGTGCTTAGAGAAGACACGTGATTTATTATTTATGATCCCTTCCAATAGTTAGTGAATACTCAGCTCCATTCATACAAATCTCACAACTCCGGCCACCGCCACGTCACCGCCACGCCGCCGCCGCCGCCGACGCGCTCGTGACTGCAAAAGCTATTTCCGTATATCGCGACAAACATTTATTTATAAACGTGTGAAGCTGTTCAATAAATTAAATGAAACCTCCGCCGAAATGTTTAGTAGAATCCCTGAAACGACATACATTATCTCTATTTGCCCGTCCGCGTGTCACTTTTCAGAGTGGTGGAAATTAAACACCCTTATTCTTTCCGTCCAGTCGCTAGAGCAATAAATGTATCGATGTGTTAGTGAACGATTAACACAACATAGCACGGAGATGTTCAGCGTTTATGTTGTGAGTTCTGTTTGAAAATAAACATTAATTCTCGTCGGGACGTTGTCCACGGCCCGCCCGCCTGCGCCGCCGCCGGCCCGAGTCGACCGCCTGACGACCGCCGTCGACACCACTTTACGTGTCTATACAGATACGAAAAGATTAATTGTCAGAATGTTGTTTCCGCTACAGTTCACAGAAGAACTCGCACTCATCGCAGCAATACAGAATCTTGAGCTCGGCGATATCAACCTGGGCGCTATATATGTGGTTTACAATTTCATGGTTGTATGTGGAAGGAATTTTCCACATTGATGAAGTAAACAGTATTCTGCTCCCGACGAGGAGGGCGGAGAAGAGGCACGCATAATAAAGTAGAACGCAAAGTGTCAAGCAAGCGGTTAGCTACAGCTATTACTGGAGAGACGCAGCCGGGATTGTATATAACTTACTTGGGGGAGCGGAAAAGGGGTATAAATACCTGGCAGCGCTGGTTTCGACTATATTCGGGAGGAAGAGGTTAATGCGCTTCGCACTTGTGGCACACTTTATTCCACGCAAACGAGCAAATTACGAGCATTATATTAGAGTTCGGAAAGTTCGACAGATAAAACGCTATTCACTTTTGTTATTCATATTCGCGGTGCGATATCTTCTTTATTCTTCTCCCGCCGCGCCGCAAAGTAGAGTTTAAGTTATTAAGAACTTAAATAATTAAAATGTAAAAACTTATTTAAAGTTTCTGTCAATGTTTGTACACACTGTAAAATTTTCTTCTTTTTCTTAATTTGTATTGTAATTTGATTTACTGGTGTATGTATATAGTACTGACCCGCACTTATGTTCTCCCATGTTGTGAGGTTGACTGGTAGATAATACTTTAGTATTAAATCCACCCTTTGTGCTTTTAGTGCAATCAAGTATTAAATAAATAAATAAGGAGGATAATTTGCAAGAGAGAATAAGGTAGAAGTTTGTATACAGCGTTCATGGTGCGGGAAGGTTGAGATGTGCTCAACTATTACCTACTGGTAAATAAAAAATTTGGCACCGATGCAATAAAAACATCGAAACATTTTTTTTACTGAGGTTTTAAAATATCAACATTTGGTTCACCGGGTGTATAGGCGCCAATATAACCAAAGACAAGCTCGAGCTTACCTTTGTTATTTTACAAAAATGATATATCAACATTTGCCCAAGAACTATCTGATATTCTTGTATGGGAAGAAAACATTATTCTAAAAACGATTTTTAGAAAATAATATTGTTCTTCTGTAAAATAAGTTTTATTTCGCCGCATCCATTGCAACTACTGACAACAAAGCAAAATACTCGAGTAGGTAAGAACATGCTTGAGGTAACCACTGTTGGTGATCTTAATAAATAAAATAAAATGAAATAACCTCAGACTGTACCGTTGGTGAATTTCCCACGTTTCAACAGTAGCTGGCAACACCGATTCAGACGTCCATAAACATTAAATTGGACGCAATTTACTCCATAGCGCGTCCGCGCACAAGGTACAGCGTGTTAATGTCTCTGTTTCTGAACGCCATCGACTGCCATCGGTCCATAGTACGCTGGGGGATCCGGCGCGGTGCCGTCTTCTGACGCAACACACGAATTATACCCACACTAATTGCCAATGGTACACATACGCAAGATTTGTTCTAATGGATGTCCCTAACGTACCCCGGCGACCGGCGCAAGCTGCTCCCTCACGTCATACTGATTGTAGGGGCAGCTGGTCCCGGAGCTCCAGGCGTGGAACAAACAGTGAGCTCGCTGGTCGACGCTGCGGCGGCGGTGGCGGCGGATGCGCGACGAGAATGAAGCTATTCAATTAGCCTGTGTCATGAAGTCAACTGAAATTATTTCCATCAACATGGAACCAACGAGCTGAATTTCGCATCAAACATTGTATTTTGAATCCGGATAAAGCTGCATTACCTACGTAGTTGTGCATTAGTACCTGGTTTACTGGATTTAATGTGTGTTTCCTTTTGTGCTTAGTAACCTGCCAAAATAAGTAATAAAAGTAAATGAATTAGCCTCAGGCTTCGAATTAATGAAGACGACTTGGAAAAAAACAGTGAGGAGAATAAAGTTTATTATTTCTGAAAACTAATGTAAACATCTTGGAGCAAATCCAACGGAAATACTCCTTCATTTAGACATTTACTTATTATTATCACGATGTACAGTCACAGACACGTCGAGCTGTTCTATCGGGTGTTTCCCATGTCTGGATTCTTTGTAGTTTCTTGTTGTTGGAAGATCATTTTAGTGCGAGGACGTTGTGGCTTCTCGTCCTCTGTAATAATGAAAGTTTTCCTCACACAGCTGTTGTCTAGAATGCCGAGGCGTGACGTCACAGGCATTGTTATGTAGTCGTCTACACCTAAATAACTCTACGTACTAGACTTAGTAACGGTGTGTTGAATACTCCCGAGAGCATAAAGAAAGACAGAAAAGGCATTTATTCGTCCAACACAGATTGAGCACCCAATTTTAAATACTTATGTAAGTAAGACCTTGGATAACACAGTAAATGACATAAGGTAACAAAAGAAACAGTAAGTACTACAGGAGGTAAACACTACAAAATCAAACAAAAAAAAAATCAGACAATACTAAAAAGAAAAATATAAGAGGGTAGGTAGGCACTGCATTCCCATCCGTTTATTTATTTAAGTACCGGTGCCTTAAGAGTTAGGTTACACATAACATTTACGCCTATTTTGTTGCATATTTCAAAGTTATTACTGAAAGTGAACTGTTTTTAAATAGCATTCTTGCTTTTAAATTGCTTCTCCTCAGTTTGACGAACTACACAACGACGGCGGTGAAAGAATTTTCGAGATTGTGAAAGAATTTTCGGTTACTTATTTCAATTTAACTTTGTCTATTCAATACAATAGAGCAAGTTCTCACACACACCTGTGTGTGCAGGGGAGTGCTGTGACTACGAGAACACACGCAGCACGTGACGATGCCGGCGCGGCCTCCAGGCACGCGGGGGATCACGTGAAAATCACGATTTCTCTCAAATTAAATTCATCGCACGAACTTTTTAACACGCGAACGACGTGTCTCGAGATAAAAAAAATACATATTACTGCTTAATTCCGGTTTCTACCCTGCGGGTGTAGATAAGCAGGCAAATCCCCCCGTGCTAGATGTGGGCACCTATAGACGTGGCCGGCTTACGGCAGCGCCACATCGTCTCCGCAGCGTTGGTATGATGGCGGTGCTACACCAATCTCGAAACATTTATATTAATCTAGCTGTGCTTCGCGGTATTCCCTGCAGTTCGTCCTTTTCCTGGGGGAACAGAGAATAGTCTAAGTCCAGTAATAGTACCTTTGTACTTTTGGTAATTAAATAAAAAAATAAATAAGCTCGAACTACTAAAAAACACAGTTTAGTCAGCACATAATAAAATATAGACTTCATATTAACCTGCTCGAATCAGGATAAATTGAGTTTCTACGGTGTTCAGGAGGGGATAATGAGATGGTAGTATTTTTTCGTAGTTGGTAGTTTCTATTTAATTATAGATGTCATTTGCCACAACTTGAAGTTAAATGGCAGTTTGCCTGTGAAAGTTCGCAGACGTCCAATCAGATTAAAGTTTAGAAGTAATCGCGGTGCGGCTGTAGTGACGGCGTGGCGGCGGCGTGGCGGTGGCGCGGCGGTGGCGGTAGCGTGGCGGCTGCCGTACTTTAATACTGTTACTAAACAAAACATGGAGCTTTCATACCGACTATCTGGGATGAGAGGAAAAAGCTTCACTTTATAAAAAAAAAACATATTTGATTAGAAGCAGTTTTTCCCACTCTTCCGTATCGCTTGGGCAAGTGGTCAACTTGTATGATTCGTCTATATATTTGCTCTCTAACAGCATCTGTAGCCAGTTGGTCTGACCCTTGACTTGTAACCGGGAGGTCGCGGGTTTGAGCCGGACGTGTACCAATGGGACTCTTTTTCAGAGCCTATGTACGCAACGCAACGCTTGTACGGTGAAGGACAACATCGTGATGGAACCCGCACACCACAAGCGCTGGCCATGAACCCTATAATGGCGATGGGCCCCCCCTGTTCACGTTGGGTTAATACGCTTGGTGAACCGTGGGCATTTGCTTTAGCAAGTGCCTCTGCCTACCCCGCTTTGGAATTAAAGGCCGTGAAGTGTTTTTTTTATTTGCTCTCACAGTGAAACGAATTATGTCTAGTCAATAATAAAACCTACTTCTTTTAATACAAGCACACAATAATTTCTACAATTTCCATTAGAATGCCACAGAAGCGATTAAATGTACCACAAAGTATTCTATATACCCATTATTAGAACAGAGATGTTATCGTTGGGCGGCATCTGGCTATTGTTCAAAGCTAGCAATTACCTACAGATACGATACACGAGTGTTGTCTGATGGGCTTCACTCGAGCAGACTTCCCATGCTAAGCCGCCCGCCCGGCTCCACGCCCGGCTCCACGCGGCGATGTGCGCTCGCTCAACTGAGTTTGATTCACCCTCACTTTCGATATTCTACGAATTGCTGGTAACAGCTGGAGACCATTTATTGCCTCCATAGAATAGACTGTATCAACTTTGATAGATAACACAGATGATAAATGGTCAATTCGATTCTTACGTATTTAATGCGCAGCAGTCGCTAGAGAGCGCTCCGCTCCGCGCGGCGACATCTACTGGAAGCTCTAACAACTTTTACCGCTGGCATTGTGATGAGGGGAAGTCATCATTAATTTTTCTTTTCTTTGTAAAAATAAAATAAAGTACATCATTAGTGCGTTCGTTCCGAAGCCTCTTTTTTCAAGCTCATTTGAGTTGCAAATAGGAGGCGGTATCGAAGGCTGTCCTATATTAATGATGAAACGACCTTGAATCACTAAGTAATTTCGCAGCAAATGCTGAAGGCATACGGGGTGTGTTCATTTGACTATAGAACGTTCCAAAAGGTCCCCTTCCCCCGTAAGAAGACCCAGACCAGTCCCCGCCACCGCCCCTACCTTACTTAACGATTTCATAGCACCCTAAATGATTTGCATAACATACAATCTCATATAACTTTGATTGACAGCGGTGACAATTAAAACAGTTCGCAAGTTCATGAATTGAATGTTATTAGGCTGGTGTCCCGCCCTCACAGCTCGGTCACTGACAGCTCGATTGTTTACTGATACTAGTCAACACAAGAGCAGAATAAACGTCGATGGTTTAGTATAACTCTCGCGCGACCCGCTTGCCGTCTAGTACAGCCGGGATCTGCTTTCTGCTCACAGATTGTACCGTGGTCTTGAAGCACTAAAACAGCTCATTAGAATTGGTTTGACTTGTATGACAATAATGCTCAGTACGTCCAACGGAGGTACGTTTGCGCAGTCAATAGATACTACAATAACAAACTCATTAATTCTTTAATCAAAGCTCGCTCTGCCTGTTGCCGCAATATTTCAAAAATACTATCGAGGTCGATGTCATAAAGAACAATTACTTTAAGCAACTCTATCATAAAAATAAATCTTCTTAAACACACCAAAATAAGCACTTGTGTATTCAGCATGAGGCATTACGAATGAAATAAATATCTCTCCCGTGCGGAGTGCGCCGCAGTAGCGCCAGAGCTACCAACCTACACACTTACGCTGAAAACCATTCTACGTTTTAAGTGCGTAAATATTTTGTACCATTGTTTCTTTACTCTTCTGTTCGATGAAGAAAGTAAAGTTTCAATACACTTTCAAGCACGAACACAATGCAATTTCCTTCACTAGCACAAGGAAAGTAAATTAAATGTTTCCTCTGTTGCAGCGCTTGGGCAAACCTATCTGTGTATGCACTGCACATACCTACTCAACTAATTGTGTGCATATTTTATTAAAAAACCTAATAATTTTCTGGTACAGTGGAATACCAGACTGGTGTGTGTTTTAATTTACTTAATGGTAGACATACCTTATCTCTTTAAAGAGAATAATTGATCACCTTTTCAGTGTGTAACCTAAAATTCTCCGAATCATGGTAATTAGTCACGGCAGGTAATCAAGTCAGCCTACAGCAGGCCGTACTCATAAGTACACACACATTATACTGAGGGCGCACTGAAAGTCCTGGATCTGGCCATTAATTCCTTTTGAATTGATGCTCGATCAATGCGGCGGTTACTGATACTAATGTTGATGCGATCATTAATTATGAATGAAAGAGTAAATAACGATACAATAGATTCAAACGATGTAAAATTGTGTGTAATGTATATTTTAAGGACACCCGATGTAACTTGCAAGATTTGACGGAAGATCAGAAAGAATTATAATACATAATAATAATTGAACCATAATAAAAAAATAAACCATATCAAAAAATATTATAAAGAGAAACATTGTGAAGAATGGCGTAATGTAACGTAGTCACGGCAATGATTAATACTTATCACACTTTATTATTCTTTCATAAAGTTTATCAATGACTGTGAAGCATGACAAGTAGTAATGTAATTTATTTGAGTATTATCTGCTTGTAACTAGCAACCCACCACCAGCCACCCACGCACCCTCGAGTTGTAAACGCAATTAACTAACAAACTGCTTGTCTTGACAAAACAAAGAACGTATTCGCCGCTTATGAGTGGCGGCGGCGGCGGCGGCGGCGGCGGTGGCGGCGGCGGCGTCCGGGCTGGCTGGTCTAGACGAGACTGTCAGCATCAAGTCAGAGGACGCGATCAGCGCCACGTTTTCAAAAGCGTTTCGCAAGCGTTTCACACTTCTCGGGCAATCATTGCTCATAACGCAACACTGTTATATTGTGTGCGGTGTATTCTTTTGGGCACACATCATACAGACTTAGATAGTATATTATTTGCATCAGAGTTGTGTTCCGTTTAACGCTGAGTTGACCTTTTTTTTATTACTATGAACAAGCGTTTGACCACCATCCTGCCTGATGTTAAGCAGCGATGTGGTCTACGACGGAGCACACTTGCTCATTACCCTCGACTTGAGGACCTTCAAACTGTACTGCGCAGGAAACACAGACTCCAGCAAGTCGTTCCACATCCTGGCGGTTCGCACTATGAAAGTAGACTCAAACCGTTTGGTTCGCGTAAATGGCAAATCCACCTGGTATGGATGACGTTTTGCCGTTCTCCTGGTTGGTCTATTGTAAAAACGCGGTTTTGCTTCATTTAACTGTCAAGGTTAGAAAGTATGTACTTAGGAAAAACTCAATATTGGTCGTAACCCGAAGCCTACGACTTAAATGGAATTGTGTGGAAACCGCCTGCAATAAAGCTAACGAAATCCAAATACTGTTTTCGAATTTCATTCTCTGTGATATAACATCGTCGGCTTCTTTCGCACTACTAAAGATGAAACGAGATAGAAGGGATGATTTTCAGGGAGTCGTTATAGTCGTATAGAGGTCGCTGCGCTCGGGCGATATCTTCCCGCCCTCCAGATATCCTCACGGGGATCAGCCGGGAAGCCTCCCGGCTGATCCCCGTGAGGATCGTTTGTGCGAGACTTATCAGCGCTCTGATCCACCTTCATTAGACAATTGATTACTCGTGCAGTTAGCCGAGTGTTCGTTACTGATACCGACTATCTTTCTTCTGAGAATAAAATAGCTGTACTTTTTGCACTGTGGAAGAAACCTACATACTTGTTCTACTTTACATACTGCTAGTATACTGGAGACACATTCTTAGATCTGAAGGTTCGCAAGGTACGCATGCAAATCACAGCAGTATCTATTTCAATTAATTTAGATTAGATCAGGTGGTTCGACCAATCAACGACCCGTCATTGTGTAGTTCACATTTATTAGAGTAGGGCTAAATTGAGACTGTAAGTATTACGTAAGACGTGCATTTAAAATTGCAAAACGCATGACAAAATTCCGACAGATTACACAGGTAAAGTTTGGAGAAAGAAATCACTCACCTGCAGTACGTACATCTTCCACAGCGGAGGAGTGGGAACGGGAATAGGAAATTTGTATGAATTTGTCATTAAGTACCTATTACGACTAACACAGGATACTTTATATGACACAATAAGTAAACATCGTTCTGCAGTTCACATTATGGATAAAATACATTTTTAAATACATACATTGGAGAAAAGAATCAAAATGCAGCGCGTCTTACGGATTTAGTTTTTTTTTTACACACCGGAAGGTGGCGAGACTTCTCAGCCAAGGGAAGCTCGTCGGAAATACCAAACGTTTATTAGTTAAGTCAAAAACGAAAACTAAACGTTTTTTCTTAAGTTGATAGACTTGGATTCATGAAGGTTTGGACGAACATAAATAAGAATAGTTTGTTGATGGAGATACGCAATTTATGTATGTATTTAAGAAATTAATATATTATTAATGTTTTTTATTAATACTTTCTGATGCACAGGACCCAGGAGCAGAACCTTTACGAATTTTAGGTTATGTTTGGTTTGACGTTTATTTTGTTTGACATTTTATTTGACAGTTCTTTATCTTAATCTATCGAATGGCACTCGATTCTATTTTCTTCCTTTCCGGATTAGGCACTTACGTCTTTTTAGAATGATGAATGTACACACAAAGATTTGTATAATGTAACCTAGAAACCATCAGTAGTTAAGTATGGACTTACTTCCATTAAAAAAAATATTATGTTACGCCCTTTCTTCGTTGACTTAAACGATTACGGAACAACAATGGTCCGTAATCGTTTAAGTCAAGTCGGTGGAGAGACGTCCGTCAGCAAGTCTAATGTTTTGTTGCTAGTATTTTTCTCGTACAAAATGTTCTTTATGTCAAGGTCAGAAGGAGAGCTGTTGTTGAGTATCCGACATTGTCATAGTGTCTCCACTTAAGACACGGAGGGGCAACTGCTCTCGGGGGAGCCGCTGTATTACTCGTGCTCCGGCGGCGTAATATTTTATGGTGAAGGGAGATTCACGTGGCTTTCACAAGCGTAGCAGGCTATCTTCATATAGCGAGGGTGCAAGTAGGACTCGACAAGTAACTTTTTTTCACAGCGTTTCGGTTGGCGCTACGGAAAACGAGCGCAGTATAAAAATATGACATGACTTATCGGCAGCACCTTGACATAGGTTTATGCGACCATATTACACTGCGTTCATAAACTTTACCTTTATAGTTTTCAGCACGCGTTTTAAATAAAAGATAATTTAAGATTAAGCGTTTGTGGTCCAGTTGGTCGGATACTTGACTTGTTAAGTTTGGGGAGCAAGTACGGGAGGTCCCGAGTTCGAGTCCGGCTACTGGACGTGTACCAATGGGACTCTTTTTCCGAGCCTATGTACGCAACGCAACGCTCGTACGGTGAAGGACAACATCGTGATGAAACCCGCACACCACAAGGAGTGTGAACTCTATAACCGACGATGGGCTCACCCCCTGTTACGTTGGGTTAAATACGCTTGATGAACCGTGGGCAAATGCAAGTGCCTCTGCCTACCCCGCTTTGGGATTAAAAGGCAATGAAGTGTATTTGTTTATTTATTTTTTATGTTGACGACCGATTTTAAGATTTACCCCGGTTATGGGCCACCCACTGTATATCAATATAGCGTCTTCACGTGAGCGCCGTGTACGACTGTTGATATCATGAAACGGAAAATAGTGCATATCCGTATTACACGGGAATAACCCAGCTGTTTTGTCAGAACTAGAAATGACCTTTGTGGCATAGGAAATTGGCCATTTGGGAGTCAGAGGGTCAATAAGTCCGCGCTACCGGCGGGAAACTCCAGGCGAAAATAAACCCATAAAACGGAAATGTACTAGGTCCGGTAGTAAAACACCTGCAACTACTTTCCGGTAGCCCTCAATTGATGCTAATAACAGATACAACACATTAAGGCTATTCCAAGGAGAAAGTCAGTTTCGGCCGGTGACGTAACTATCCTGTTACTAGGAACTGACGAGATATCTTCTTTATCATATTAGAAAGATCTGAAATCTAATAACAAAATTGTAATTGGAATAATGTGGGTATTTGCTTGGCAATTGCCTCTGCCTACCCCGCTAAGATTAAAAGCAGTGAGAATTAAAGTGTATTCTAAAAGGAATAATATAATATTTTTTTTATTATTTTCCTTCTAATAACTACTCTCATTCCAAATACCGCTACATATAACTTAATAAATTTGCTCTGTTATCTCAAGAAGCTAACTATTGAGACCGCGTTGTTTGGCTTGGCGTCTCTCCAGAACTATAACTTATTTATTTTGCACAGCAAAACTAACAGCTTCAAGTAAACTATTTAATAAGATAACGATGTCTTGTCGACTTTGTAATGGGGCAACATCTGAAGCAATAGCGAAGAATACAAACAACAAAGGATGGCGTGTCAGCAACCCGCCACTCCTCAAATCCCTCGCCACAATGAGCAAAATGAATGCTCTCTACTATTCGTGTGACTTACTGAATTGGATTTGCACCAAAAGCAAAAAATTCAAGCAACATGTCCGCAACAACAACTACATTATAACTCAATATTGTTCACCGGGTATATAGGCGCGAATATAATCAAAGACAAGCTCAAAGTCCACTCGTGGACATATAACTGAAATTATATTACTAATTTCAGTTGTCAATGTACCCACTTGAGAAATATGGTCTTCCTTTTATTTCTGACGCTGTGTTACTTAGCAAAAAATAATCCTTCTGATGAACCCTTTCGATCGGTATGATAAAGCTACAGGGTGATTTTTATCTCGTGTAGCGGGTTCGATTCCCGGTTCAAATGTGTAATTATTCAAAAATCTATGAATGCAGTTAAAATTGTTTTTGAAATTAAAATAATATCTTCTTTCAGTAAAATGTTCTATCTACAATATTTAAAGTACTTTCCCTCCATGTGGCATGGCCGTGGGACGCCCTGAATACCCGGTGGACAATATTGAGTTATAATGTCTGTGTGCGTATAATTAAAAAATGATCTAACAATCATTACATTACTCACGTGAACAAGGGGAAATTTATAACAAAAAATAAGGTATTAACCCATCACCATTCAAGCCCTACCTGCCTTTCGGCATGTGAACCACCCTCTATGAGACAAACTATTCTACGTTACGTTTTCTTGACTCCATACAATTAATCCCTATTTTATTTTCAACTCAACCCCTTCTGATTGGTTGACGAATATACCAAACAAAGTCTTTGCGTCGGGTGCTCGTCGTGTACTCAGTCGTTAACAAGCTTCATGTTATTTTGTTTCCGTGATTAATGCTAGAGATTAGCAAACAAGCATCTTATTCCTGGCTTCATTGTATAATCTGCATTCCCATAGTACATTTCGCACCACAAAAGCACCGACGCGTTTCGCGGAGTCATCCTGAGCTAACGTTTTGTCTTGAGCCACTTTGTCTTGTCAAGATCTACGTTAAGGACTCAAAAAGCTTTGCGCACTCCATACGGGATTTATGGTCACGATTTTATGGCACATGCATGACACACTAACATCACGTTGTGGCCCAATAGCGAACGCACGTGCGCGCGAGCTTCGCCGTTTTTGCGAGTAAACCGTTTAAATTTGCATTTTTTAGGCATAAACTAAAGCAATTGTTGCTAAGTGCATTAGGAACTACGTACAGTGAATCCATGCATGTGTCTGCCAATAATAGTCGAAGTTAGGTTTGAAATACAAGATAATGACATTATTCACAATTGTCAATTGTATCCACGTAATATTCATACTAAAGTGTATTTTTTAATTCGACGAACCAATTTGACAGTTCCTATTCACACAATTTTGTGTTCTGCTGCAATCAAGTTAGAGTAAATTAAGACAATATTTAAATGTTGGTATTAAATTTTCAGTTTAACTTACATAGGAATAAAACATCATATTGCACGCATAGGAACTGTCAAATTAGTCCGTCACAAAAAAAATAGACTTTAATATATTATTTTGAGCGTCTGTGGTCCAGTTGGTCGGATACTTGACTTGTAACCGGGAGGTCGCGGGTTCGAGTCCGGCTACTGGACGTGTACCAATGGGACTCTTTTTCAGAGCCTATGTACGCAACGCAACGCTCGTACGGTGGAGGACAACATCGTGATGAAACCCGCACACCACAAGGTGTGTGAACCCTATAACGGCGACGGGCTCACCCCCTGTCACGTTGGGTTAAATATGCTTGGTGAACCGTAGGCAATTGCTTAGCGAGTGCCTCTGCCTACCCCGCTTTGGGATTAAAAGGCGTGAAGTGTAATGTGTATTTTATTTATATTATATTAGGCAAGATCTAGGTGGCGAACTGAAAGCAAACGCGGTTGTGGAACACTCGTATCGTTGCTACGGACCACGTAGCACTGCAGCTACGTCGCGGTACTACGACGTAGTCTATATTGTCACAAGCTTTTACTACGGTTCTGCTACAATTCAGGAAATCCTCTCGTCGTTTGTGTAAATTTATCAAAGGACGTTTCCAAAACTTTGTTTTATAACGACATTTGAAAGCGGATTCTAATTACACTTTTGTAAGACTTTGCAAAACAGATTAGTCTAAAAATGAAAGAAAAACTTGATAACTGAGGTGCTACATTGCTGAGCCGGTCAAGTATAATAAGATTACTTACCAGACGACTTCTTCAAGTTATTAATCTATTTTGGGCATAACTCTGTAAATCCTGTATAAATCTTCTCGCGGGTGTCATTAAATTCTACGAAGCGAACAGCACATCGAAATATTTTTTTAAGGAAACGCGCACTGACATAATATTACAACGAAGGTAAGTTGAATGTTTATCTTTGGTTAATCTTCGCGCTATACTACCCGTTTACACTTTTAATAACATCGAAATAAGTAGTGCCCCGTTTTTAAAAGTACCTAAAATAAAAAGTACTACATATAAGGGTGATACAAATATTACCGATTAAAAAACGTCTTAGCACCAAAACCAGGTCAAAACCAAGACTGCGTAAATCACTTGGTACGCAGTATTTCATCATTTTTATTTTTTCTGAACCTTGTGTGATGAGCATCATCATTTGTGATTTGCTACCAGCGTACTGAGATAATGATGTGCATTTTACCGAAGAACATAAAGAACCTTGAGGAATATAAAATGAAGAGTCCACTAACGATAGATCTATATCTACCGCTGAAGAAGATCACATCCCCCCTCTTCGTCGCTCCCCGGGAACTCGCCACTGCCCCTCTTGCCTCCCGCGGTCGTCGGGTGCCCAGAGCTGTGCATATCAATGTGCGGGATCGATTCCGCAATCGACGTCCACTCACTACCAACATTCATTTACATAACTTAAAAGTACTTTAAAAGGTCAAACACTGATTGATAGCGGAATAAATTCTGAGAAAAAAGGTAAAACTTACACGCTGTTCGTTGGAGTAACTGCTGAGTGCAAAAAGATAAAAAATTCAGTCAAAGTTGAGCTGCAGAACTTACTTCTATGATTATACAACGAGTTGAAGCGAAGTTACTCAGATCAAATTAAAATAAAGTTATTCACCTTACTTGTACTCCATTATAACGATAAATTAATGAAAAACGATTTAAAAAAACGTTTGTATCGAAAACGTCGTCATTTCAGAAATCGATATTTTATGGTCCACTTGGATCACGGCGGAACCGGTACCTTGTTTAACTGATTTACTTAAAACTATATCCAATGATGTTTCCTCAACAATGTAAATAGCATCTATCAGCTGTCTTGAAAATACTGACTAAAATCATAAATGACTTTCATCAAGCTTTGTGTTATACTACTGTATATTACAGCACTTATAACGATGAATAAATAACTCTCTAATAACTTATTTAAAACCTCTATTGATATCCTTAACTGGTTATAATGCTCAATGCGGCCGCCGACGACGGGTGTTTGTGATCCTAATGTGCTGTCCATTCCTTTTTCAGGATTATAGACGTGGGTAACTGTAGGTATATGTATGTGTATGACAATAATGTTTCAAAGGGGTGCAACAATAATCGCCAGACGAGAGCAAACTTCTAATGATTGCTGTAATATTCATATGTTTCTTTTTAGGAATATACACAAGAATATACTTACACAAGTGCAGGTCATAATAAACATCTTGGTGCGACGCCCACTTGGTCCCGCGTCGCCGGCCGCTTTTTTCCTTATAAAATGGCTGAATGGAGAATTCGGGAGTTGGAGAAGGAAAAAGAAATACTTAAGTGTACCCATAAAATTTGTCTATGTCAGTGTGATGGGGATGGATTGACAACATTTCATTTTTCGTAAGCTAGTAAAAGGAAGAAACCGTTACGATATTTCTCTTTCAGGAAGCTGTACAAAAAAAACAGATCTTTCCTATGTGTAAATTTGGAGAAAATATATGAAATATGTGTGATAAATAATGCAGTGAAAGTGTGGAGTAATGCTCCACGCCGAATTGAAATGTGATGGCCTCTCACTGGACCCTCACGTTTTAATGAGACTTTATCGATTGACGACTTTAATTATAGACTTTGAGTATTAACATTGATTATATCATAATATGTTCTATTAAAAACACTTTGCTGTATGGATTATCTGCATTAGCCTGCTCGTTAAGAACGAACATAATAAGTAAAACCAATGGATGGACATTAACTTGACTCAACAGCAAACAATTGACATGACAAGTAACAGATACAGTGATCGTTTATATTAATTGCATTAAGACATTAATTATTTTGTACAAAGCAATGACGCCTTATGTCAATTAGCTATTTTGAAAAAAAAATGGTTTGCCTTTGTTACCAAATGCCCCTATTTCCATCCACATCATAGCATAATATAGTAGCTGTAAAAGATGTTTATTTACAGGAAGACATTATAAATATATGACTTATAGAGAAAATAAGTACACAGTTTACAAATGGCTCAAACTATTGCAGTGATTGTAATTGAACTATACGTCGTGTACGTCAATATCAGAAGATTGGCGCAATTATATTGATATCATCTATTTAATCATAATTCATAGTGCTATGAAAGTAGGTGCTAGGAAGCGGTTTTCTGTTTTCAAATATTATATTTTGCAAACTTCCCAGGAGAAACATCAATATTCTTTTGTTCGCAGTAGCTTTCTACTTATCGTGGAACATTAAAAGTTCAACAGTTCAAAAAGTTTGCACGTGTAGAATGTTGTTGAATCGAACTAACCAAACAATAACGTATTTACCCTGTGCTCGTGCTGAAATACCTCCAAGTGCTCGGCCACATTTTAAACATATCCTCTCGTTCATATGCGCCACGTTTGTATATCAGACACAATGTACTAATACAGCTCTAAACTTGGTATCCCTTTCTATTTTTAGTAGGTCAGTGATCAGTGCGGTGCTAGTGATCGAGTACTTGGACCTTTACTCGTGATGTTGTGAGTATGAAACTGGCAGTACTAGGCATGTTTAGGCCAATAGATCTGTTTTTCAAAACCTACCTAACGCTTATATGGTAAAGGACAACATAGTGATGAAACCAGCATAACACAACGGTATAACCCTATGTGCCTCTTTAGGATTAACAGGCGTCAAGTGTGTATTTTGAATCCTCCTTAAGCCACGTTTCTTCATAGATCGGTTCACTCACTAACGCCTTGTTTAAACGACATCTTTGGCAAGCAGACTCATCTGTTCTACATGCATCATCAACAACTCTTACTTATGTTTATGTTTACTCATCAGCTGCTTGTGTCTCCTAGTTTCTCTACAGCTATTATTTTGTATGGTTTCCAGTACAACTTGCCTAAAGGCCTTAAACTTGTAAGTCTTGCTCACTTTTCAGTATCTGTCGTTTATCCAATACAAATGTGGATTTGGTTCATTTACATTGTGTTGTCTTTTATAGTTCAATTTAAATATTTTTTTTAGGAACTGTAGTAATTTAGTAGTATTGTAGTAATTTGTTAGTTAAATAATAAAAAGTCGTGTGTCTGATGTTGTTTGAACTCGGTTCTCTATACTTAGGTAAGACCATCGTTCCGACAGACTGTATTGATTGAAATAAATCGAATGACTTGAAACACGTCAGGTACCCAAGTCTCCACTATGAATTATTATTACTAGTCTACTGGAAACTAATGCAGGGCTAAGGCAGTCCAAAGTCTTCCACTCTCCACTAAAAATATTGTTTTTATGGTGAAGTAATGGTGTGGGAGTTTGTATAAAACAAAAACTAGACAATTATCAATAAGTAATTGTTATCGCTCCCGAAACAAATCACAGCACAAGTCAACTGCAGAGTGAAAACAATTTGTCATGGCGCCAGAAAAGCAATTTGGCTCTCATCATCCCTTATTAGACACCCTTTAATTCCGGCTTGAAGCAGGCTGCGCGGAGCGCGGGCGCGGCGGCGGCCGCATGAGTCGCGCGACGGATTGGACTCTTTTTACCATCTGGTAAATGCTTAATTATACACTCAATATACGCTGTAAATCTCGTGTATATGTTATGGAGTAATCGCAAATAATGGGTTTTTCGGATTATTTACAGTGCTCTGTTTTAAAGAATACAACGTGTCACATATGTAGAACAATGGAGGTAATTAAAAATGACGTCGCATTTGCATCCCCCTTTGCTCCACGATGCATTCTCATATTCCCCGCCATGTGAATACCTACTATGAATAATTACCTCGTTTACAGCGAGGTACAAACACGGGACAATGAGGATATTAGACAATAATTTTAAACTTTACGTAACCCTGATTTCAATGGTAATAGCCTGTATTTTTTTTTAATTCAAGATAAAATAAAGTATGACTTTCATAGGGGATTTTCAGAAAGTTTTTGTATAAACAATCAGTACATAGTGTAAAACAAAGTCGCTTTCCGCTGTCCCTGTGTCTTTAAAATTACGTAACCGCTTTTGATGCGTTTATCTTTAGTAAATATAATGATTCTTGACGATGGCTTATAGGTGTAATACATGCACATAATAACATTAAATTACGCTCTTCAGTCTAAAGCTCACATTCCCAGAGGATATGGTGAGCTGTTTGATCAACGTTATTGTTTATTTAGATCATTCGCAGTAAGGCGAAGAAATCAATGCCATTGAGTGAAGCTTTTGTTTGAATTGCCCAATTTTTTTAATAATTGGGCTACAAAATCGTCTATTTCTATCCAAGTTTTTTGTAATCTATCTACTACTGAAGGAAAAACCTAATACAGATGTCTACTTTGGTCGTAGAGTCCCATCGTTTATGACTTTCCGAAATGATGTTATTTTGAACTAATTTAGGAGTTTTGAAAAGTTCTTTAATGTTTCGCGTGTTTCTTTGTTGAACGAAGTCGGGTTCAGTGATTTTTTGGAGATGTAGAACAGAGACGCTCTACGTTGTATTTCAAGATCAACGGTTAGCACTCAGAGAAACATTGTTACTAACGTATGCCGTGTTAGCTAGTATAGTAGTAAAGTTCGGTTAGTGCAGTCACATTGTAGGTAAGCGATGTTGAAACATGAACAAATAGGAGAGAAAGCGTATTTGTGAGAAAACAATGGGAAGTCACCGCCATAATTCCTAATCTTAATGCACCATCCACCGTAGCGAAATTTAATTTACATATAATATCCTTAAATGTAATATTTGCCTTTAGCATGAAAGTAAGTTCGTATAGTATTAGTTTTAATTAAAGATAACGTTTCAACGAGCCGAAGCGCGTCTGATTATGTTATCTAGCCAGCGGAGCGTTGCAGTTTCCAGCAATAAAGGCAGCGAGCTAAGCGCTACAGGTCCGACGGCGGTGGCGGCGCGCCCGGCCGCCGCACGCGGGCGACCTCCTCCAGGCGCCACCCGCTCTGTACATACGATCTTATCTTGTCTTTGTTTCACGACAATATAGTTTTATTAACACTTTCCTGGTCACTTGTTTTTTTTAATCTAGTTTTTTTATAAAACCTAAATAATATATTTCTATCTTTAAAAAAATACTTTGCTCAAAGCTTGCAGCCGATATACGGTGAAAATAAATGAAGATTTAGATGCATTAGTGGTCAGCCAGATGTCATAGTAAAGTTGTACTGGTACTGAACACCATAAGGTCGTGATAACTGCGGCAGACGTATAATAATGAAACCATGAACTCTCTATTGCACACTCACTATACATTATAAATGGAAAGTTAAAAATGGTCTGTTGGCAAAACTCGACCTTTCGTTCAAAGCGATTCCTTCCATGTTTTTATGACATGCAATGGTTAGAATATTTATTGAGATGGGATTATTCCAGTTCATGGTTCGGACGGTTGGCATGATTAATGAATTTAGTGTATTTTATTTCGGCGATATTGAAATTCCCTGACAGAAGTTTAGGCTCCCGTCCCGCCGCCGCCGCCGCCGCCGCCGCCGCCGACGCCCAGGCGGCCGACCTCGCTTCACTGGACGCTCCACTTTCTATGCAAAATCCTGTCAGCGGCAGCATTAGATCTGGTTACGTCACCACGATGACCGTAACTGTGGAAACATACCTAAAGTCACATATCTGAAAATACAAACAAGATTTTTAACAATATCCGTTAACGTCAAACCTTACTAACCTTAGCTCCAATGTTTTGAATTGTCTTGTACATCCATTTACCAACATTTCTTTCGACATTGTAACATGGGGTGAGCAAGACCACACGTGGCATGCGGGGAGACGTGCACGTACATTGCCGGTCTACATTTGAAAATGTCGCAGATTCCAATATATACCACTTTGGATGCTAGAACAAACAAAACACACTGATTAGCCAGTGCGGGATTAAAACTAACTTCGAGAAATTGTCTGTACGTGCGACCCACCGCCGCCCGTCGCCGCCCGCCCAGCACCTCGCCCGCCCTGTGCGCCGCCGTCGCCGCTCTACAAACAACGCTACCGTCCAAACTCAAACATCATTTATAAATCCGCAATTTAATTTGGGGAATTAAACGAGCACTTCACATGCTAACAAATGAACTGAATCCGATAGAATCACGTTATGCGTGTTATTGGCAGATAAAAAATACGTGTAATATCGGTGACGTAATCAGGGTATCCGAGTTCGGGATTTTTTTATTAGAACACGTCAGTGATTTTGTCTTTGATTTCCGCAGCGGGTGCCGGCGGAGGGACGGTGGGGGGTGCGGGGGTAGGAAAGCACAAATCAGCATGGATCAGATAAAAGGACAAATATAACCCGTCGCCGTCGATCGGATCTATGACGCGTCGTCACGTCCGCGCACACTTCACCACACGTACCAACTGTCTGCTGGGATTTTTTCTCATTTAATACTTGACATGTTCTATATGTCCTAAGACATTTTTACTTTTAAGAGATCTGATGCTCGAACGACTTGTTTACTTCGAAACATAAAAGTCAATAATAATTACTTATTTCCACTGTCCAAGCTTTGTCTGGAGAGCGCGCAGAGTTTGGTTTATTTACTTTTACTGACCATTGCTTATGATTATGCAAATGTCGCTGCCAATACGACGAGACGAGACGAGACAAGGCCGCAGCCTAAGCCTCTCCATAAGTTCATCCCTAAGTCGTTATTCAAAAACATCTTGACGACTAAAGTGCCTAAGTCCAGGCGCGGGTGTACTCTGCGCTGTAGGGTCTCTTCGCCTCTACATGAGCAAAAAAATCAAGTACTTATAGATTATTTCCACGTCTGCGAATTGTTTCATGATTCACGTACTTAGGTATTACTAATTAATCTTCTTTAGAATAGAGTTTCTTTAAAATTATCACCCGTAACGAATGTAATTGCGACTTGCGATTGCGATTTAACTGATTGAGGTTATAAGACAAATTATTAGGATCACGCTAACTAAATGTTAGAAAAGAGTAATTTAAATGAAAATGAAATTATTGATTTATTCATGACACTTTTTTAATAATTTCAGTGAACTAAAACCAACTAGTATAGAAATAATGCTAATCGAAAATGTCTATTTTGAAAGTATTCGCTCTTGTTGCGGAGCCCAGCCTGTGTATCTGACCCGAAATAGACAACAAACAGAGCCCAACATCTTTAAAACAAATCTCCCGAAGGCACCTCCGACCCGTGTAACACACGAGTGTGTACGCTCCGGCGCTCCCTCGGAAGCTCTCACTCAAACTCGCACCGAAACAACTTTCGTATTACGAGCTTTACAAAGTTCTGCTCTCAGTAAGACAAACAAATCACAACAACACTATAGCATTGACTCTAAGTGATATTATGCGGGAACCACACATTAGTACTATATATTGGCGCCACATTCTATTTTTGGATTGAATAAAGGAAGCCGAACGTTATTTCCAATGAAACATTATGTTTTGAATGAAAAAAGTGCGTTTGCGTACTTTCGATATCAGTTACAAGTTTTCTGATATCTGTTATATTTACGGAATCAGCCTGCCGCACTTGGCGTGAAGGAGGTTAGATTATACAGCACCGGCACCGGGAACAATACAAGAAGGAAGAAGAACTCAAGCTTAACAGGAAAGTAAGAAAAGTAAGACTTAAACATTTACGACATTTCACACACAATTACCGTGGCCTGTACTACTACTATGAGCGTCACAGACTGATACGTGTATAGCTAGCTAGATATACATTTCCACGTCTATCCCGCAGTGGGTAAGAATATACAGTAATTACTACAAAATACATTTTATTATAAATGCATATGATGTATAATTCATACATACCTAGACAGGGTAAAACATATAAACGCCAACAGTATCGTAGACGACAGTCGAACCCGCACCATCCTCCTATATTGTAAGGTACAGTCGGCAAAGAATCTGCTCTACCACTCTAAGGTTGAAACTCATATGAATGTCATTAAACATTAAGGTTCATTGTTCACTTGTCACAATATACCAACTCTACCTTATTGATGTTTTACTGACACAGGAAGTGTCATCGAAACTGAAAGACCATTTTCTTGGCCGACCGTACCCTAAACACTAGCGCATTTCGGTAACTTGACTTTGAGTGGACACTAACTGGAACTTTACGAACCTTAAACTCCGACTCATGCCAAGGTATTCAAAGGAAAGGTCTCCTCCTTGAATCTTCCAATCTTTGTAACTTTACTAGCTTATGGCCAGACTACGAATGGCAAGTTTAGTTAGGTTCACGCTCGAGTTTAGTTGTACAAACTGTGATGCCTGTTCCCACGATGGGTCCTTTCTACTTGTTTCGAAATACATTTGACCTTTTTCAAAAAGAATGTGCCCGTAATTTAGTACAGTAGTATATTACCTGTAATCTTGAGCACCTTTACAGTAACAGAATAACTCACTTTAGTCAGTACACAGAGACTATTACGCGTTACCCTTTTTTATCACAACAGATCAACAATAAAACTTCACCTTAGGGACCTGTAGCACAGGGTTACAGCATTTTAAAGAAAAAAGAGCCGACTTCCACCAGTACAAGTTACCCACCTATACCTACCATTTTTTTAAAAGTTCCCCTCGATGTATCAGGTATGTTATAATCAAACCACTGATTGGCTTATCATGGGACCACCTCGGTAATATCCTCTTTCCAACAAATAAAAAAACATCAATATTTGTTCATAAACGACGAAGTTATCTGCGAACGAACATAAAAAAATATGCATATATACGGTCGAATAAAAACTAAAAAAAAGTAAACCACTATTTGTATTGAACTGTGGCCAACATGTTATAGTACCTTCACACACTAAAAGTCGCCATAATTATTTTCCCGCGTCGCGCTATAATTTACTGAGTTCTGCTTTTCCAGTTCAACTATTATATGTGCATATTTTTCAGCGGTTGTGATTTCAGGTGCACAAAATGCAAATATAACATTGCGAGTGAGTGAATGTGTCGCGGTGTGGGTGTCGCGTGTTGAATTAATTAAATAAAATGTGCCTCAGGAAAAGGGTCACGTAGACGCCGTAGTCGATATGCAGCGGCACGTTTTTCAGATTCTGAAATTCTTTTAAAACAAACAACATCGATAAATGTGGCCATGACGTGTCGCTGGCGATCACCGAGCTAGAACAGATACAGCTATGGACACTGTGCACTATGCGGGGCCAAGTCTCGGGATGCAACGTATATTTTAAAGTGTAGCTATATACTACGTTCATAACGTAATTTTGGATTGTGTTTGTCGCTAACATATTTCCAATGACAGGTATTTCACGAAATTGGAAATCATCAAGACCAATATAGCCAGCTTCACCATATAAATATAATTGAGTATCAAATAAGTAATAGTCAAATAATAAAGTTTCAATAAAAAATAAATGCTGCAAAACTACATACTTATACTCCAACGTAATTGAGTTATATAATTTATCAGGGAAAATAACATTATATTTTATCTTAACTACTACACATGTATGAGTCTTGGCCAATTGTACCTCTATCAAAACAAGGAAAAGTTTTAAATAGAATCAACAGCTGAAAAAACTGAAAAAAACATTTTTATTCTTTTATATGAAATTTTAGAGAGAATACTTTCGTGTCCCGTCGTTAACTTGGTGGACTCTGTAGAAAGTTAGGCGTGGTCATTGATAAAAAATATATGAATGCATCGACTTGCCAACATCCTCCGTTTTTCGTAGGTTAGTAAAATAGAAGGTTTTCATCTATAAAGCCACACATTTAATGCAAAATATTTTAATCAAACCACAAAAAATATTATTTCTTTTGCTTTTGACAATTGACACATAGCTTATATTGTTGCGGATACAAAACTGTAATTAATATTTTTACATATTTTTATCAAGTACATATATGATAATGTACTTGCGACTGTTCTACAGTCTTAAATTACGTGGAACAGAGTGGAAGAGGTACGAATTAGTACGGCGGCTTCAACCATAAAAATTTTCGCGAATGCGATAGCTTATAAAGATAACTACGCTAACTTTTTTAAGTTCCTATAAACTCCTGTGCGCTACAAAGAGTATTATCCCGTGTTCAATATTGCAATCGCTTCTATTCCGTTCCGTCGCAATCTATTTGAATATTTGCCTTGTGATAATCACGCTACGGCGGAAGCGCTACGCGTCTACGCGGCTACGAAGTTTCGCGTCTACGCATCGTAGTAATGTTTCACTGTTTAGTCACTCTATACAGGCAGTACGGAAGTAATTTAATGTTAACTGGCTAGCGAAGGTTTATAGTAGAATATTTTAATTCCAATTAATGATCCCAAAACGGAGTAGGCAGAGGCACTTGTGTAGCAAATGCCCACGGTGAAATGGGGTGAGCTCATAGCCGTTATAACGTTCACATACTTTGTGTTGTGCGGGATTCATCACGATAATTTTCTTTCACCCTATGAGCGTTGCGGTAATGTAATGATAATTGTATAATATCAGTAGAATAATAATTTGATCTGTGACTGAGCTATGGTCCTCCGTGTCATTTATATCATGAAACGAGAACCAGATAACATAGTCAGAATAATAAAAATATAGCCGACATAAAGTTAAAGCTTGCTTGAAGCTGACTAACCGTACCTACCGTACTTCATGCAGCGTATACATCATAAATATCCCGCATTCTAAATGGTAACATAAACAATACGACCGCGACAGTATCACCGTCACGTCCGACGCGAGGCACGCGCGGCGCGCTCGCCGCCGCGGGGAGTCCAGAGCGGTGCAGGTACTGGTGTGCTGGTGGCTGCTGCTGCCTGTAGATCTGGACGCAGGGGACTCTAAATCAAACAAATTAATTATGTTTTCCGGCGGTGCTCCTTGACTAGCCGGCGACCGATGCAAACAAGAATAATCCTTTGTTTGTGCTTACTCGTTTTACACGATATTCAATAAAATTAATTACAGGTGCTTATATATAATTAGAGCATATCGTAAACTATCCTGAAAAAATGTATTTACGATAGACCATAAGAAGAAAAAAATACGGATCTGGACTGCGGACCTATAAAACTTATGTGGTAAAGTTTGATTTGAAACAGGACTAATTAAAGGGTCAATCATGTTTAATACTAATGTTTATTATGAAAGTGCTGCGAGGTCGTTGCTCCTTAGCGCGAGGAGGTCTTTATGCGTAGCAGCAGTTCAGCACATATGACTGACTGTGTGTTAACCCAATCAAGAGCTCGCGGGGGGCAATTACAGCAATGAGCAAGCGCTGCGCCGCCGGCAACATAAGCCCGCGCAACTTCTCCGTCACAGAAATTCAATTGACATTGCGAATTTCATACGTGTGAGAATATGTCAGACACCAAACTTGATTCCAAACTTTTACCTAAATTAAATTTTAAACAAGTATTTACTCTACTTACAAATTTCATACAGAATAATTTGCGACTAATGCATACATACATACAAACACTTCACGCCTGTCTCGCAGAGGGGTATGCAGAGACTACAGATCTCCATTTGTCACGGTCCTGATATACCCCTTTCGCTTCATCTACATTCATACATCTTTTCATACATGACCACCGGTTTCGACTACTTTTCACGCCACCTTCGGACAGGACATCACCAATTTGGTCTGTATATGTCCTTCTGGGGCGACCTCTACTCACCCGGCCCATTACATCACCCATATTAATCTCTTTCGTCAATCGACTTTCATCCATTCTCTCCATATGCCCAAACCACCGAAGCATGCCCTTTTTAATCTTGGTCACTACGTCTTCCTTCAAACCGCAACTTTCTCTTATCACACTACTTGCCTTGTTCGACATGAATTGGCTCTCCATAACACTGCGAAGCGCATCGTTGACCTTATTACCCGCACTCACTCTTCTCTCAATATCTTTGTCAAACTTTCCATCACTTGTAAATAGAGATCCGAAATATACAAACTCATCCACTTGTTCAACTTTCTCACCGTCAATCATGCACTCACAAACTGTCCTTTCATTATTTTCGACTACCATTACTTTTGTCTTGCTAGCATTCACTTTCATTCCTTTCCTTTTCAATGACTCATTCATACAATTAATCATCTGCTGCAATTCATACGCGGACGGTACAAGAAGAACTTGATCGTCAGCATATAAAAGGCATTTGATGATTAAACCACCTATATCTAGACCCCAATCACGACCTTTCAGATCTTCCAAGCAACTGTCCATGAACAGATTGAACAGCCACGGAGACGCTACGCATCCCTGTCTGACACCTCTATGGATGACAAACCAGTCTGAGTAGGTCCCGTTTACGCTGACACAGGCACTGGACTCATCATAAAGTGATTTCGAAGCCCGTACCAAGGTCTTGTCCAACCTGAACCGGGACAGCAGCAAGGTCTACAACTCATTCCTGGGTACCCGATCATAAGCCTTCTCTAAGTCTATAAAAGCGTAGACTACTACTATAAGTTAAAATTCAAATTATGGTTTCCGCTGACTTACCAGTACGAGATTACTCACGGGGACTCAGGGTGCGTTCATAAAGAAACAGGTCAGGTACAGTCACTATGGGCAGGTGCAAGTTGGTACCGACAAATAACAGCCTGCGCCGGCCCAAAGACTACCTATGTGATTTCGGTTTCTCGGTATCTGTTAAACTTGTTTTTTTATAACTCATATTCTAACTCATATAAAACCATCCTTTCGGAATTTGATGTCTACTTGTATGGCCAGTTCCTGTTACTTACTATCAACATTTACCCAATTTATAAGTTTTTAAACCATATTATACATACATACATCTGGTAAATAACCACTTAAGTTAAGGAAGAGATGTAATTTTCCACGTGGGGAATGGTGGTGGCATTCAGAATTATATACTTTCTAAAAGAAAAGGCAAGAATATCTAAACTTAATATCTAAAGGTTTAGAAAGTGTCGACGACGATGACGAAATTATGACGTGACTGTACAGCTACGTTCCTATCCATCTCCTGCTAGTAAACTCTTAACAGTAGAGAGACAGTAGATTACCTCACATCTGCTTATTCTAGCATCTAAACATGTTTTCCCGTACCTGCATTGAGTCAGGAAGTCCATACTCAATGAATGGGAGCTTCACTGGTAAATATTGGAAAATATATCTCCCATAGGTCACAGAATAGACTGCAGACACATCGACTAAACTGTGATATTTACAATATTATCTTTGTTGCAGATGCTGACTACGAGGCTGCGACACAAAGTGAGTTAAATATATTTTTTATTGATTCTAGATAGATATTACTATCACCTATCACTAACATGTTGACAGCTCTGAAAATAGAGCAGTCGCGGAGACACCATTAGTTAAACTCCCCAGGGTGCTGATTAAAGTACAAAAAAGATCAAAACAACACTCTTTATTTAAACAAAACTTCATACATACCTACATACAAACATGATTAATAAAACTACAATCCAAAAATGAAAGGTAGAGAGCTCAAGATGACCGCAGCGGCTGCTGAATGTGTGCACGTGACACCATTATTCAGCTTGCTGTTGTCGAACTCGGGCCAGATCATGCGCATGCGCAGCACGCGGTCTGTGCCGAGCACTGTTGCGTTGAGCAGGGGCACGTACTGTCGCAGCGTGGTGAAGACGCTCGTGGCGTCCCCCGGCGGTGAGGCGGAGCGCGCGCACTCCAGCGGACCCATCGACGTCACTCCCACCTGCTGCCCGCGAAACACCACAGGCCCGCCCGAGTCGCCGGCACACACGCCTCGTGCCTCCGAGTAGAGAGGCGCGCGCGCACAAGCGCAGTGCATCCAACCGTCGCGTTGGCACTCCGCCACCTCCATCCGCGCGCTAAATAACTTCTCTCCTTTCCCGGAACCTTCCGTCACTCCAAATCCGTATACCTGCCGGAGTGTCACTTTATTACACCGTCCCGAACATCAACCATGCTTAAGTACTGAAGCATAAAAAATGCAATGTGATAAATGACGAATTAATAAAATGTTGAGTAACCTCTATAGTTTGTCCTGTCAAGTCTTGGGCGTCTATCTCAGCGAGGGCTAAGAGTGTATGTTGCAAATGTTGGTGGAGTCGGTCGTCGTGGTTGGCGGGTGCGGCCAGCGGGCGGAGCGGCGGCGGCGGCGGAGCGCCGGGCGGCTCCATCGGGCGCCGCGACCGCACCAGGCCCACGTCATGGTGCAGTGTCGACACGTCCTCGCCCTCCACAGACGACACCACAGTTGCCATATAGCTGCACACACGACAGTACCACTACAACTCTCTTTACACGCATGTTCACGGTTGGGGTTATTGGAACTTTTAAATTGTCAACTGCAGTGAAACTTTAACAAAAAAAATAATCCTTACTTTGGATGTTTGTACAGATAGTGTATCGGCGATACATCAGCAGATGAGTCACTGGGGCTGTCGGTGTTGTACTTGATGTAGGCAAGGCCAGGTGTAACGCAGTGGCCAGCTGTGAGGGCCCAGTTTGTCGAGAGAATTGAGCCAGAGCATCGCACGGACCAGTAGCGATCCAGCAGAGCGCATACTGTGGGGCAGACAGTGAGCTGCGTCGCCGCGCCGCCGAAGATGCGGCGGGACTCGTGCGGAGCGACTCCGCGGCGCAGCACGCGCCAGAAGCCGTGCCCCGCGCCCGCCGCGCTCGTTGCAGCCGTGCACGTCCACCACATCCACCATAACACTATATTTACCATCATTACACAAATCACTTCCAGATCATCGCCACAGGCATATAAAATACCTGTATAATATATAATACGTTCATAAGACGCATTCACTCATCACACTACTTATGTACATTTTCACCTAAGATTTTCACCAGTATAAATATTTAGTAACGTAATTTTCTCCACGAACTACATAAAACATAGATTTTTGACACGACTGGCTCTTGACCAGTGTCGCTGACAATCATCGTATTTGTTTTTCTTCAATAACAAAGTCGTGTTTTTTTTAGTATGCTCTTTCGATTCTTTCGTCCTAAGTAGTTTCAGTGTCGTGTAAAACGCTCAGTACCACACTTTGAGTAACTAATCCACAAAGCCCTGTCTCTCTTGGGCCAACTTGATGTCGATTGTGCTCCGCCATGGACACTATAACTATCTCCTCTCTCTGACAGCATATTCCATTTAATTTTGTTGTGCAATCCAAAGACTGGCAGCCCGATAGCACTACCTTTTGAGTAGTTTGTTCGTGCGGTGAGACCATATTGGTTGAGGAAGGCACAAGATCGATCGACGTGGCGCATTTTGGGGAAGGCCAGGGTGTACTTGTGTCCTCCCCACACAAGTACACCCTTATCGAGGCCTGATATGGTGATGATGATGATGACTGTTATGTCCTCCGCGGTTTTCAGGCGGGGTTGCGTGCGAGCGACAATCGGCCCAATGTTTCGACCGTACGCCCTTCAGGCATTCTTTCCTCTTCGGCTCTACTGCTCCTTCGATGTTAAATGTTTATACGTCTCCTTGTGGCAAAGTAAACCCTATACTGAACAGCTAATCATAATATGTTTGCAGTTTGAACTTATTTCACAATACAATAGAGCTATATTTTGTCGGCAGATCGTGGACTGCGATACGAGGTGCTGAGCGCGGCATGCGGCCGCCATGAACGTGTCGCTGGCGGGCGCGACCGAGGGCGGGGCGGAGGGCGCGGCGGGCGGCCTGCTGCAGTGCTCCACCGACGCGCACGTCTCGGACGGTGACAAGCTGTTCCGCTTCGTGGTGCACGGCGTGCTGCTCAACGTCGTGGCGGCTGCAGGACTTCTCGGCAACGCGCTGGCCGTCGCCGTGCTCTCGCGCCCGCAAATGCGCTCCTCTACCAATTGTCTGCTTACTGGGCTGGCTGCCTGTGACTCCATGCTGCTGCTCACATCCATGCTCCTTTTTGGTCTCACTGCCATCTATCCCTACACGGGGTATTTGGCCAACTACTACCTGTATGTGTACCCTATTTTGACGCCGTACGTATTCCCGCTGGCGTTGGTCGCGCAAACGATGTCCGTCTACCTGACTCTGATCGTGACCATCGAGCGCTGGGTGGCGGTGTGTCACCCGCTGCGGGCGCGCGCGCTCTGCACGGCTTCGCGGGCGCGATGGTATGTCATCGGCACAGCAGTCTTCGCTTTTGCCTACAACGTGCCCAAGTTCTTTGAAGTGGAAATGATGATACTGGGAAATGCTCATGACTTTATTTTCTGCGTTACTACAACAGAGTTCCGCACTCCCCTGTACGTGACAGTGTACATACACTGGATGTACATGATGGTGATGTACTTCGTGCCGTTTTCGGCCTTGGCTGTCCTGAATGCGCGCATCGTGCGTCAAGTGCGACGCGCGCAGGCGGAGCGCGCACGCCTGTCTCGCGTCCAGCGCCGAGAGCTGGGCTTGGCCACTATGCTTCTCGCAGTTGTACTTGTTTTCTTCTTGTGCAATCTGTTTCCACTTGTAACAAACGCCTTTGAGGCTTTCATGGGTGAAGAATTGGACAATCTGGATCCTCTAGTTAAAGTTAGTAATCTATTGGTCACCATAAACAGTAGCGTAAATTTTCTTATCTATGTGATTTTTGGTGAGAAGTTCAAGCGTGTTTTCCTCAAGACATTTTGTGCTGGGCGCCGGTGTGCACGCACGCGCGACTCTCCGGAGCATACGCGTGATGATTCTTTTGCGTCGGGTGAACGCGTCTCGATCCGGCTGGTGCGCAACGGCACGCTGCGGACGTCGCGCGCGGGCGGCGGCGGGCGCGGCGCGGGCAGTCGCCGCCGCTCGCCCGCGCCCACCGTCTACTACCCGCCGCCGCCGCCCACCGACACTACCTCGCTCAACACCGAGCTTGAACCGCGCAACGGACACGCAGCGGCTCATCATTTCTAGTTTGAATGCCCCCGCGCATTTGTTTCCCTGCACCAAGCGTCTAATTAAACAGTCATGCGAACAACATTAAAAGATTGAAGTTGAACTGAACACAAATAAATAACAAAATAAACCATTGATTGTAATGTATTCAAAGAAACATTTTTACATTATTTGCATGTTTATTATCTTATAGAGTTGTGCAAATGTTTTTCAGCTTACGTTGAATGACTACACCGTTCAACGTAAAGTCAAACAATCATTTGTTGTATTGTTGGTAGCTAAAATAGCCAAGGTGTACACTTCGGTTGCTCATGCAACGCTAGAATAAAAACGAAAAGCGAAAATAATAGTAGCTAAATATACGCAAAAGATTGTGCAAGCAACATGTGGAATGGCGAAAATGGTTGTTGTTATTTGTATCTGAATCTCATATTTGTAAATATTGTTCACAGTCATTGTAAATAACATTGTTACTCTAGGATGTAGGTATTCAAATCAAACATATTTTGTCTGATTATTATACCAAAGATTATGTAAGTATAGATTAATATCAACTGAAGTTGTAATTCAATTATCTATTAAAGATATTGTTGCAAATCTAAAGTTAAAACCGGTAGAGACAATCTACTACAAATACAACGTATCTATGTTTATAACAAAAATGTGTTTTATTTCCTACAGTTCCCCACAATACCCACCTACATGATATCCGCACCAGGCATACTGGCCACATGACCACCGGTTTCGTTCAGGGTCTAGGGACCACTACTTATGAAAATATCGAATGAGACTCATGCTACAGTCCGAGTGTCCCGGAGTATACTTGCGGCAGCGGGTAGTGCAGCCGGGAAACAGTATAGAGAAATATAACTAAATAGATGGCTGTAGCTAATGTAAATAATTCTAATTCAAAATGTTAAATTCTGCCAATTATAAAGTTTTATTTCAATTTCTTACCTCTTCCTACCGCTCTTACTATCCGTGCGCGGACAGTCGGCGCAGTGGTGTCCGGGGAGAGGGTCAACCTTGCAGCAGCAGTGAGCTTTTCCAAATGGGTGCAATTTCCGTAGAAATGGAAGACTCCTTTGGCGAAACTAGTGGACAAATTTGTAGAAATGGTATGTAGTATTTGTGAAGGAAATTTGTCGTGGAAATGGGGGATTTTCTTTGACGTTTTTCTGACAGATTTTCGGGCGGAGAACTGTCATTACTGTCAAACTTACCAAACAAAGTTTGACAGTAATGACATTTCTCCGCCCGAAAATCTGTCAGAAAAACGTCAAAGAAAATTCCCCGTTGTGTGTTCCCTGGAACGTAAAGCAAAATTAGGTTCGTCCCACTTTCTTAGAATTTATTCCAGCATAAGAAATACAAGGTAATCCTTACCTCTCAGCCCACACCTAGCCTTCTAATTTGTAAAAGGTTAACAGCCTTTAGACCACAACGTGTGTAGTGTAGGAGGAACAAACTCATTAGAATCACACAACACGTGAATTCCTATGTAAATCTACAACAAAATGTGCTGGAGAAGATGCTCCTGCGCGCCTGGCCCTTATGAGGAGTAATGACAGTGTAACAGTCTTATTATTATTCCTGGAACAAGAAAACAATCGGGAATCTGTCGTTTGTCAATGAGATTATCGTCTGTAACAGTGTCACACGAACTTATCTTTAGACAAAAGATAAAAAAGAAAAGTTTAAAAGCTCATATCCATCCGCGACCGAGGGAGCTCTCCAGAGAACGGGCAGCAGCGCTCTCTGTGAGTTAAACCACAACACCACTGCGATCGCAAACCCGCCTGTCAAGCGTGGCGATTACTGGCATTTCACCCCAAATGACGGATCTCATTGGGGGAGGCCCTCGTCCAGCAGTGGATGTTATGTGGCTGATGATGATCCATCCGCCATCGGTGACCGGCGAAGACGATACCTTATTTTCTCCTCCGTTAAACCATTGACGGGTTTGATGTATGAAGCATCTTTTTGTTGGCAAACGACAGATTTGAATCACCGATTTTTACAGCCGAACGATCCGTTTTACAGAAGGAAAAATGAACAATAACAACATTACAGCAGTCGGATCAGTTGGAAATAACTCTTTTGACGTTGTCTCAGAAAATCCAGGTAACCTACCTAGTAAGTACCATCCTAAATGAAAATTAAATTAAAAAACGAAAGCTGAAAATGAACTTCGTATGTCTTACATACTAAGTTCTAATCTTAGGGAACATATCATCGGTTTTATTAATAAGAATAACAAAAATAGAACCGACTTCAACCCGTAAACTAAAAAGTCAAAAATAAATTTACCTCTTACAAAGTAATACGTATTTTCATTTAAGTTGTTTAATAAAAATACCTAATTAAATAATTCTTTTAAAATATTGAAGTCGGTGCCAAGTAAAACAATATTTATCAAACTTTCTGACAATTACTGACGATCACATTAGTAGGTAATTATCACGAAAATGTATTGTAATCGGCGACCGCGCACTAGCTCAGCTACGCCTTCCTTCAATGCGTGCGTCGTGCAGCGCGCGAGGCGAGAGGGGAGGCGTTTTTGAGTGAGCGACCCGAACGCGGGTAGACGCGTGAGGGCAGACGTCATTGATGGTTGTCTTTGAATGCGCAATTTTTCGATCTCGCTTTCCTTTCTCAGATAGGGTAGGTTATTTAACGTACTTTCAAATTAAGTAAAAGATTGTAGGTAGATAGTTATTGTTAATTAGTTTGAGTATTTAATTTTCGTTATTACTTACGTTTTATTTCATAATTTGTTTTCATTTACTTGGATAGTTAGTAGGTACCTATTGTGCTGTTTCTTCATGATCTTAGCTTTTCAAATATAAATAAAATAAAACAAAGCTATTTAAATTCAATTCAATTTTTAAAAATGGCTCTTATGTGAAGCTAAAAGCCTACAATTCTGCCAATGACACGTTTAAGCCGCACATGTGTTATCATATAGTAAAAAAAAACACAAAAACTTCATAACAAAAGAAAAAACCCTTTTTGTGGATTAACTAACTCAAAACATCTTTACTAACTAAACCAAATCTACTTTACGTAAGTTTGTACCTGAAACAAACAAAAATACATTACAACAAATTATCAATCTACATGTTATGTACATACTACACTATTAATTATTAACAACTTAACAATACAAGGAATAAAACAGGCTATAGTTTTAAATTATTTACACTAATAAATTTATCCAAAACCCTAAAAAGTTCTGGAGAGGAATAGACAAGTAAAGAATGGAAGTTAATTGGAAGAGGGATACGTAGCTTGTGAAGAATACTATAAATATCAAAAGAAGAAACGTAAATAGAACACGCGAAAAAGATGTGCTCCAATGTACCCTCGTCGAGACCACACTCGCACAAAGAACTGTCGCGTACCCTGATCTTGTGAAGGAAAACTGGAGTGCAACAATGGCCAATCCGAAGCCTACAAATAACTGAGGTAGAGACCTTTCCCATATCTTTATGTTTGAAGAACCAAGGTTTAGGAGGGATTGTTGGCTGAATGGAATGATAATATGAACCTTTTGTTCGCGATGAGTGCTGCCAATGGACATGCCAAGACTCCAAAAGACGAGGTCTTGCCAGGTTACGTATATCGTACATAGGTGTATGAAAATGAGACCGATCCATCTCATTATTCACAGCAAACTTAGCTGAAGCGTCAGCCTGTTCATTGCCCACTATACCCACATGTCCAGGAACCCAACAAAGTTGTACATGTAGGGATTTTTCTTTGCATCTATAAAGCACGTCCTTAATTTTCATTATATAAACACTGTGAATTTTTGTGAAAAACTGATTTTGGATCAATGAATTCAAGCAGCTCAGTGAATCCGTAAAGATAACAGCATTCCGCAAATTATGACATTCAATATAATTTGCCGCCTCCAATACGGCTATAGATTCTCCAGTAAATACTGAAGAATCAGGAGTGGCTTGAAATTGTTAAAATAAATGTTGGTTTTGATAATACACTGCTATTCCTGTACAAGAAGAGGGCGAAAATTTAGAAGCATCTGTGTAGAACTTGTGATACCCATCCCACCGTTCAGCAACTACAGCGTTAAACACAGAGTTAGCTGCAACGGTAGTTTTAGTAATCCCAAGGTCAAGGACTAAATCTGGCTTGAACAAAACCGAACTATAGGGGAACATAAAAATGGGCAACTTTGGAGTTTTAAGAACTCCACCAACAGAATCATGAACGGAAGAAAAACTATTTACAATCAGCGGAACATCTTTGCTCCTCCAATAGCTACCTCGTCTTGGAGATTGAGTTAGGTGTTTTAGAGAAGACAATCTGGAGTTTAACGGGTGAGAAGAAATAGAAACTACTTTACCAACTAACCTATCGCTCAAATATTGTCTCCTTAAATCTAGTGGAGGCTCACTACACTCTACCTGTAAAGCATTAATAGGCGATGATTTCATACATCCTAGAATAATGCGGAGACACTTCGATTGTAATCTATCTAGCTTCTTCAAGGATACCTTACTACACGGCTCTAATAAAAATGACCCGTAATCCATGACACTCCTTACAAGGGCATTGTACAGTAACTTTTGCGTGAAAGGATGGGCACCCCACCAAACACCGGACAAAGCTTTTAGGACTGGTATTGTACGTTCACATCGTTTCAGTGTATACTCCAAATGATGGACACCACTCAATCTCGAATCTAAATATACACCCAAAAACTTAAACTTATCAACGACAGTAATAGGGTTTCCATTAACTGTCACATTGACGGCCGGCATAGTACGCCTTCTTGTGAAAACCATCGCAGCACTTTTAGAAGGAGAAAGTCTCAAGCCTAATACTCCCAACGCGTCATCCAAGGAATTTAAGGATATATTTACAGAGTTCGTATTGTCTTCTATATTAGAACCAGAAACATAAAGAGCGAGATCATCAGCGTATTGAAGTAAATTACAGTCCAAATTCAAGTTAGAAGAAAGATCGGAAGTATAAATATTAAATAATATGGGACTAAGCACTGAGCCCTGTGGGAGACCCTTATATACTACCCTAGTGTCTGAATCAGCACCTGGAGCCCTCAAATGCAAAACTCGAGATAAAAGAAGGTTATTAACACAGTATATGATTTTAGTAGGGATATTTAACACATGCATCTTACGACGTAGAACGTCCAAAAGGACATTATCATACGCCGAAGACACGTCTAGAAAAGCTGCCACAACAGACTCATTTTTTGAAAATGCGATACGAACGTCGGCCATCAAAACTCCCACACTGTCCATGGTACCTAAACCTTTTCTGAACCCAAATTGGGTGTTCGGCAGAATATTGCAGTGTTCCACAAACCACTCCAAACGACGTTTTATTAAATGCTCAAGAACTTTCACTAACACAGAGGACATCGCAATTGGCCTAAAACCATTAGGGTCATCTGCATTCTTCCCCGGCTTACGTATAGGAGTAATGACTTGCGTACGCCAAAAATCCGGAATAAAAGCTTTAAGGAAAGAATAATTTAACAAGTCCAAGAAATACTGCCGAGTTTTAAACCCCGCATTAACTATAAAAGAATATGGTATTCCGTCTTCACCCGGTGAAGAATCCACTAGGTGAGACAGAACATCCGACAGTTCTACTGAAGAAAAGGGAGCCTCCATGGGATCATTTGTATCTTCAGAAAATCCAATCCAAGATACTGGTTGGATTTCCTCTCTCCTTGGAACATAGGGGGGAGCCAGTTTAACAAAAAACTTTTCTGCCACCTCTTTCGACATAGTAGAGATAGAGCGCACGGAGTAGCTATTCCTATAACTATTAATAGCCTTCCAAACCAGCGATAACGGAGCAGAAGGAGCCAAGAAGGAACAAAAACGCTTCCAACCTGCTTTCTTTTTTTTCCGTAACAGTAATTTTGTCTGTGCTGCAGTACGCCGATAAGAAACTAAATTATCAGGAGACATATCATGGTTGTATTTCAATTCAGCATTCCTTCTAGCATGGATTGCCTGTGTACACTCCTCGTCCCACCAAGGAGGTGAGGGGATTTTTAAAGAAGAGGGTTTTTTAACAGGAAAACATTCATTAGCTGCAGCAGTGACAAAATTAGTGAAAGAATTATAATATACAAGAATTTCAACATCATCAGTAAATCCAGAAAAATCTAAGGATGGTAAAGAGTCTACTTTTGAATCTAAATTATTTGAAAATGTATTCCAATCTGGTTTGCCCAAGTTATGTTTCAACATAGGCGCTAAAACTCGATTTGGAACATTATGACGGATTTTTTTTAGTAATATAGGATAATGATCGCTGCCATGAAGGGAATCCAGTACATCCCATTGTAAGGATGATACCAGGCCCATAGAGCAAACAGTCAAATCCACACAACTTTTACGCTGCCCTGGCAATGGTAGCCTGGTTGAGCTGCCATTATTTAAAACACAAAGATTTAAATCATCAAATATATCCACCAAGCCATCACCAAACGAATCACAAGATTGTGATCCCCAGCGATAATGGTGACTATTAAAATCACCCATAATAATTATGGGTTCATTAAAAGAAGAAAGTACAGATCGGAAATATGAAAGAAGACTCATTACAGGATGAGAAATATATACACTAATTACAATAATATTTTCAACTCTTAATGCTACTATATTACAATTATCTACCCCAGAAGGTGGTAGATAAATATTTGACGACAGTGCCCTATTACTTTGTAATATTGCACAGCCACCAAAACCATCAGCACGATCACACCTTGTAATGGTGTGACCAGTTAAATAAAAATTTTGGTTTGGTACAAGCCATGTCTCTGCTATACAACAGATATGTGGCTTGTACTTATTAATCAAATAGATAAGCTCATTCTTTTTGGACGATAAGCTCCGTGCGTTCCACTGAAGGAGACAAAGATCCATGGTTAAAAGAGGATAATAAATTAGTGATCTGGGCAACGTGTTCAGATTGTACATGGTTATCCGACGAGAAGGTTGAAATTAGTGAAGCAACAATATTGACTAGTTGGGAAGATATTGATCTATACCCCTCAAGCCATACTTGAGAAGGATAACCACCTCCACTCTGAGAAGGAGTAACAGAGTAATCCTTTGTTAGTTCATTATGAACCTCCCTATTGAAACCGGGAGATCTCGGACTTGGTGCTTTTTTGGGGATTGTGACACTTTTTTTGTAAGACTGCTGCATTGGAGAAACAGTTTTCGAAGCTTCAGCATAAGTTTTTGCTACTTTAGGAACTGACAAATTTGCTTCATAATATGAAACATTATTTTTTGCCATCAACACCTTGATGTTTTTTTGGCGGTTATGCTCAGGGCACAATCCACTATTTGCAAAGTGGCTACCAGAACAGAGCACACAACTTGCCTCAGCTTCAGGAATATTACCGCTAACCCCTAAATGATCATTCCCACAGCGGTAACACCGTGGATTTGACCTACACTGATCTTTGACATGTCCAAATCGACAGCACTTAAAACATTGAACAGTTTTATATATGTATTGTTGCACTGGTAATGATGCATATCCACAATAAATTTTAGTAGGTAACGTCTGACCATCAAATGTCACCACAATGGTACCTGTAGCCTTCCAGGTAGTTTCACCATTTACTACAATTTTCCTGGACATTCTCCTAACTTTCAAGATTTTACCACAATTATTTGGGACCTCGGACCTAGCAACAATTTCCTCTTCACTGAGATCTTCAGGGACATCCCTGACAATTCCCATGCGAGTAATGTGGAAAGTTGGTATGCTGCACTCATAAATAGGAGCCAATCCACTTTTTAACAAAAATGAATTAGCACCCTTGGCGGATTTAAATTCTATAGATACTCTATTGCGACCGACACGCTTTAATCCCCCCATTTTGACATCCGGGGTCTTTTGCTCAGCCAGAAACATACCCAACTTGACGGGATGTATTGATACATTAGAATTAGGATTTTCTGACTTCTTATTTACATAAACAATGTAGGGTCCCTTATCAAGTTCAGAATACTTCTGTCTGATACTAAGAGCGTCTTTTTTCAGGTGTTTGACCGGCAATTGTTTTTCCTCCTGATTGCGGAGCGTCCTTTTTCTAGATGAAGAATCTGCAGCTACCGCAGCTAATTGAGACAGAGGGCTCATCGGAACAGTCACGAAAAGGTCCTGTGAATCCATTACAGGATCTGGAGGATCCGGAGGTTTCTCCTTTTCCATGTTTATCAACACTCCAAGAAAAAATAAAAATATAAAATTACGTTATAATATACACTAAATACACTTACCCCTATATTAACTCTACACTACAATGACTATTAATTCACAAAAGAAGAAATGATGACTCAAAAAAAAAAAAACCCGAAAATTTTGAAAAAATTCTAGACACATGCGACGACCTTCAACGCTGCGACAGAACCAGCTATTTAAATCCTCCGCTGCACCCTTGCCCCCGGCCTCAATCTGAGTGATTGATGGATTGATTGCAACCGATGACAGCAGACTTTTATTTAAGACAATCAAGCAAAGGCAATACATCACATCTCTCCCTTTCAAAATATTTTAAAAGTCCCCGGTTCGAATTAATTTCTTTTACTGGCCAGAAGAACCGGGAAGAAACTGGCATCTTTTAAAATTGTTAAGGCTTACATCTAAGTACATAACATGAATATGACTTAATACTAATTTAACAACTGCCTGATGGATGTATGAACACATTCCAGACTGGGGAATAGCTTAACGGCACTAAATGATAATAACAACACTAAATAACATAAAAAGGGTGCCCTTTGGGTTTTGTACTTGAACTCATCAGGGCGTGCAAGCAACTCAAAACTGAAACTATGAATTAACGTAGAACACGACACAAGTTAAAAGTACCTAGTTACTAATTTAATACAACGTAACAAATACAACATATAATAATTTATTATAAAGTATGTACTTAATATTATATTTTTAAAACATGTCTGCTCATATCTTTAAAGGTCCGTTGTTATACAAAATCTAAATGAATTATATTATATTGTCATAGTTTATAGTAGGTACAGGTACCTACTTGAGTAAGCACTATATATAAATAATTTTCCTAATAACTAGGTATCGATTTACTCGCAACTTAAGTTGGGTATTCGGTCAGCCATGTGACTAGAAACATTTTCTTCTTCCGTTCCTTCCTTGTCTTGAATTTCCCATTGACCACCACTCCTCCCAGGTATGCCCGTTCCGTAAAGTACTGCCTCCTTCCGTTGTACTAAGCGAGGACTAGTGTCACAAGTTCCTGTTAACTTATTTTCTATTTATATAACAATGGTTTTCATACAGTAGAACAGCGCCACTGCACTGCTAGTGGAGGTCTCGGACTAACCGACCCAAGTTGATTGTTCACCTAGTTAATTCAATGATTTAACTTTTTATGAATATCTATGGCGGTTAATGTTCATATACAGGTAGCTAAGTATATTATATTTTACCAACTATTTCATAATAACAATATTTGTGCTGCGCTACCTATTCTCTACCATTTCCCCCTTTTCTTTAACATTTTAGAAAACTATTATTTTTCCGATTAATATGCCGAAAGGTTTATCTAATCAGTGTATACTCATCTAATATTTCTATTACACAATTTTAACAGGTGTTTTTGTTTTTTTTTTTACATCTTCCAAGTCTACGTAACTAAGGAACAAGCTCAATGCCAAAATAAATACTTATTTGACAAATTGCAATCCGTTACCTATCGAAATTAATGCAGCCTAATCGGTAGCACCCTCAGTCAGACTGTTTTCCGACGAACTGTATGCAATTCAATGTACCTACTTCTGGATATAACCTGTCACTTTTTTACTACCAGACCAACAGTTTAGATCCAGACACAATGCTGCCCAGTTAGGGACAGAAAATCTCTTACACTTTCACTTCTATATGTTTGTCTTGTTTTTATTCTAAATGTCCGTTTTGGATTACAAGTGTAATTGGGAATTTCAAACTCCAAAATGTCTTAATTTCACTAGTAGGTGTCCAGGATGACTTCTGTCAAATATATTTTAGGTTTAGAACTTGCGAAGGTTATAATTTAAATATAAAATTAGTATAGCAATAGCCAAATCAGACCTTAGGCTACAATTCATTATCTTATGTTACAAGAAGATATGATATGTTACACTGTTAACTACTTACACTTAAATTTTAGGTCTAACCTTGGCAACAATTTCGATCTCACTTCTTTTGTCGTTGAAATCAACAACCAAGGCATTTATCATATAGGTACTAGGTGTCTAGGCAAACATTTGTTTTGCCATAGCAAATCGTTATTGTAATCCCCTATATAGGAAGATATACACCTTTTAAACCTTCCCTGGACGTGTGATTCATGACCAAAATTAGCCAAATCGGTCCAGCCGTTCTCGAGTTTTAGCGAGAAAGCAATTCAGTTTTATATACTAGAGATAATGCATCAATTTCGACCTTTAATTACCATAAAAATGGTTCTAGTGAGTTAGGTACTCTTAAAACATAGACATATACTGTCGTGGTCATTTTTTTTAGATCATTTCAAGAGGGATAATTCTTTCATACATATATTTTTGGTATCTTGAACCGTTTTCGCAGCGCACACAACAGACGCCCTCAACGATGAATAATTTTCCCCGTTTCATTCACATTTCCCATCATATCTTCGCTCCTAATAGTTGCAGCGTGATGTTATATAGCCTTCCTCGATAAATGGTCTATTCAACACAAAAATAAGTTTTTAAGTCGAACCAGTAGTTCCTGAGATTAGCCCAAGCAAACTCTTCAGCTTTTATAATATTAATATAGATTGAAATTGGCTTTCATTTCACATTTATGAACCGATGGACTTGACCACATACCTAAATATATAGGCAAACAAATTCATTCCATTTTCTATAAACGCGACTAGCACCATCTATTTATTTTGCTACAAACTAAATTTGATAAGTCAACACGCAGATGGGACGTCCATATATAATAAGGATTACCAATGCAAATTATATACAAGAATTATATGTACACAGACAAGTTTTCAGGTAACCCATCTGATTTACTTACGTAGTAATTTTTTGACTTAGGTAGACAAAGATGGATAGTATAATAAATATAATTCAGTATGTTAAAAAGAGATGACTCTATTTGGCATGCATTCCGCATGTTTGTTTAAATTGTCAAATATTAGTTAAATAAAATAATTCATTTTTTTTTTTATAACTGGTGCTCTACATTTCACTATCAATTTGAGAACACTATAAATACCTTTAATTTCTATGATTTATGATGTCTCAATGCCACGAGATTACTGAGAACTTGATTGTTTGTCGGACACAATTTTTTTTCAATCCTGGCATTTGGTATACTATTAGTACCTATCAATATATACTTTTTTTATGTAGATAAGTATTTGCAATTTACCATGTTTAGGTACGTTTCCCACGCAATATACAACCAAACCCTGTATAGAGGAATGCTAACTATTCACCATGATGAAATGTTCCATCCATAGCTCATCATACTAAAGCCAAAAGCTCTGGGTGTGAAAATAGCTACCCTTTCCTACAAGAATTAGGTTCTTACAGCTTTAAGTGATCATTCTTGAATATTTAAAATAATTCTGTCTCAATCAGCCCCTAATCAAGTTGCTGAAACAATAGTTTTATAATAATAATAATTATAATTTTTAATTAATATTATTACTGGAGTTATTGATCACTGAATGTTGTAGGTATATAGGGGTTGGTAAATAGGTCCAATGTACCTAATAGTGATTTGTCAGCCATTAATTAGTTTATCCCGATAACCATAATCCATAACCCAAACTTAAAACATTTCCATTTGACTCTGCCAAATGGCATCATAGAGAAATTTATACCTCGGTATTGCATATTTTCAGTTAAAGAGGTTTAAGCAAACCCTCTGTATAATTACTTTTGGGACTATACCTAGTGTTCCCCTTTTCATTATCATATCAGTGACATAATTAATTACCACATTTTTCAGATTACAAAAGTCTAATGCAATATGACATATTACAACCCAAGTAAGTAATACTATTTGATATCGACACCCATATCTTGTTCACCATTTTGATCTCAAGACTTGATTTACCTTGAAATTATTTTTATGTTGCCATCCAACAGTTTTCATTGCGTTTGCTCCAACCTTTTTTATTTTTAACCATTACTTCATGTATTTGGAGCTAAAGGTACATCTGGCTCCTTTCATCATTCAAGCGTGATAATAGACCTAAGGATACACAAGTACCTACCACATATGGTTATCTTTAGTTTACAAAAACTTTCCTTGTGAGAAATACTCCTTTACTTTCTACAGATATAATATTTTAGAAACACAAGTCTGTTCCTAAAACCTCAACCTTCTAGATATATGATCAAATTTACTCATAAGGTACACACATATTATTGAAATACGAATCTAACCTTGTATGCAACCCAAAGTGTGCTATCATATCAAAATTTATAATTATATTAACAATCAGACCAGTTGTCAAAGCAAACGTTATTGTAGGTATTGCACCTATATTTACCTTGGCATTATTGTAGGCATTTCACCTATTATTGTAGGCATTCCGCCTATTATTGTAGGCATTCCGCCTTTCACTTCGTGCTAGGACTTTTTGTGCCAGTTTACACATTGATAAGTTTTCACTTATTGGAACCACATTGTAGGCATTTTACCTATATTAACCTTACACATTGTGCTAGGATTTTTATGCCAGTGACACATTGATAAGTTTTCACCGTTCTGCGATGTACAATAATGCACATTTCCATTTCCAAACCCATTCAACACAATATCAGTGACAAAACGTAAATAAACAACTTTTTTTTTTTTTCTCTCTTGCATCCATAGTGCACCTGGGCTATATCGGCCATTTGCCATTTGTAACCTTTACTTTTCTTTTTCTTTATTTTTTTTTTTTTCCGTTTTGCCGCTAAACTAATATTTTTCCTTGGCTAATAATTTTGGTTCCTTGAACCACAAAGAAAACTTTATATCATTGCGAATCCCGCCAATAAATAAAGAAAATGCCTTTTTGCAAATTCAAAACATAATTTGAGTATTTATTACCTTTCATTTAGGTATCAATTTACCTTCAATTTTTATGAGATCCACATTGCAGGTTCCCATAACTTGAAATAAAGTAATTTCCAATAAATGCTTTATTGGTTTAGGCATCTAAATAAACACTGTACATACATTTAGTACGCCTTGTAGATAAAATTGTAGTTGTACTTAGTTGCAGTTGGGTTAATCACGCCCAATACTTATTTAGGACCTTATAAATAATTGCAGGTATTACCTGTAATATTATTTACCCGAAAATACTACTTGATGCACTTATCGGTGTATTGACGTTCATGGAACACCATTAGTCTAGCAATTTGTCGTTTGTGTTTTACCTCTCTGCTATCACTTTTTACTTGCGTTCTTTATCCTCGTCGCCAATTTATGTGCTGTTCTTTCATGATCTTAGCTTTTCAAATATAAATAAAATAAAACACAGCTATTTAAATCCTCCGCTGCACCCTTGCCCCCGGCCTCAATCTCAGTGATTGATGGATTGATTGCAACCGATGACAGCAGACTTTTATTTAAGACAATCAAGCAAAGGCGATACGTCACAAAAGTAAAGCGGATTTCTCAAATTACGCTACATTAAATTTTCATTCTGTATGTTAATAGCTAACAGCTCGCAAACTTATAATATTGTTACGTACGTGGGGGGTGGGTACCGATAGAAAAATGACACTGTTACGAAAATCAAGAATTACACTTTATTCCGGCACTGTAATTACACAAACTAATTACAATCGTTAAACTGAAACCGCTAATAAACACTTTTACAATCACACAATCACTTGTTAACTCTCTTTAATTTTCTCTCTTGATGTTCACTGTATCACTGTTTAGTTGAACCTGTCCCGCCGACTCGATCGTCGCTCTTTATATACCACGGTCCACAATCCAGAACATTCGAGTAGGTTCAGGTACATTCTCGAGTCGACTTCTAATAATAATAATTAAATACCTAACCGTCGCGTCGACCGGCTCGCGGGTTTATACCTACACCAAACAGTAGGTAAGTAGGTTTATACCTACTTGTGGTACGTCGGCCGGCTCGCGTGTTTATACCTACACCCAACAGTAGGTAAGTAGGGTTATACCTACTTGTGGCGAGGTAAGGTAAGTACTTGTGTACTTGTGGCTTCCGAAATATACCACACTTTTCTCGATCTTTCGAGATCCTTCTACTACATTCTGACGCATATAGGCACTGTGTAGTGGTTTGTATGCGCCGACTTGGATACTGGAATGTTCCTTAGCCCTCTCGAATGTTCGACGTACCTCTACGGCATTCTAGCCGTTGTTTCTCGACCCCGGGCGTTAACAATACTTTAATAATTATTGCTCCCCTGTTGACCACCGGAAGAAACCAAATTTAAGTTGAAGATGATAAAATTATGGAGGACAAAATGCTTTTTTATCATACATACATACTACACTTCACGCCTGTCTCCCAGAGGGTTAGGCAGAAACTACAGATCTCCATTTGTCACGGTCCTGACATACCCCTTTCGCTTCATCTACATTCATACATCTTTTCATACATGACCTCCGGTTTCGAGTACTTTTCACGCCACCTTCGGTCAGACATCACCAATCTGGTCTTTATATGTCCTTCTGGGGCGACCTCTACTCACCCGGCCCATTACATCACCCATATATCTCTTTCGTCAATCGACTTTCATCCATTCTCTCCATATGCCCAAAACACCGAAGCATGCCCTTTTCAATCTTGGTCACTACGTCTTCCTTCAAACCGCAACTTTCCCTTATCACACTATTCCTTATCCTGTCATTCAATGTCACGCCTTTCATGCTCCGCAATGACCGCACTTCTACGGCATTGACTTTACTTTTATGCTTCTTCTGCCATACCCAACTTTCACTCCCGTACATTAAGGTAGGTGCCAGTACAGCGTCATGGACAGCCAATCATGCCTTTTTAGACATGAATTGGCTCTCCATAACACTGCGAAGGGCACCGTTAACCTTATTACCCGCACTCACTCTTCTTTCAATATCTTTGTCAAACTTTCCATCACTTGTAAATAGAGATTCCAAATATACAAACTCATCCACTTGTTCAACTTTCTCACCGTCAATCATGCACTCACAAACTGTCCTTTCATTATTTTCGACTACCATTACTTTGGTCTTACTAGCATTCACTTTCATTCCTTCCCTTTTCAATGACTCATTCATACAATTAATCATCTGCTGCAATTCATACGCCGACGGTGCAAGAAGAACTTGATCGTCAGCATATAAAAGGCATTTGATGATTAAACCACCAATATCTAGACCCCAATCACGACCTTTCAGATCTTCCAAACAACTGTCCATGAACAGATTGAACAGCCACGGAGACGCTACGCATCCCTGTCTGACACCTCTATGGATGCCGAACCAGTCTGAGTAGGTCCCGTTTACCCTGACACAGGCACTGGAATCATCATAAAGTGATTTCAAAGCCCGTACCAAGGTCCTGTCCAACCTGAACCGGGACAGCAGCAAAGGTCCACAACTCATTCCTGGGTACCCGATCATAAGCCTTCTCTAAGTCCATGAAAGCGCAGAAAACCTTTGGGTTTTTAGCCAAAAACTTCTCCGTCACCTGGCGCAAAGAGAAGACTTGGTCGGTGCATCCCATTCCCTTCCTAAAACCAGCTTGTACATCCCAGATTTTTTCATCAGTCTCACGTATTACCCTTTCGATCAACACTTTTGCATACATTTTGCCGACGATTCTAAGAAGGCTGATTCCTCGGTAATGTTTGCAATCCTGCTGTGAACCCTTACCCTTATACAGTGGAACGATTGCGGCTTTGCACCAATCACTTGGTACTCGGCCGTATCGCCAACATGCATTAAAAATAAGGTACAGCAGGTTCGCCACCCCCGCACCACCAGCCCTCAGCATCTCCAGCGAAATCCTATCATACCCAGCCACTTTTCCATTTTTCATTCCTTTCATAGCCTTGAAAATTTCATTCATAAGTATCTCACTTTTATTCTCTTCGCGATCCATATTACCCGCATCAACCAAAGTCGACGCGGTGCTACATTCAAACAAATTTTCAAAGTATTCCTTCCATCTTCTTGCAACCATACTTTCTTCATTCAAAAATTTTCCATCCTTATCTCTAATTGCTTTCATGCTATGATTCTCTGACTTACTTCTGGCTGACCGGACTAGTTTCCAAAATAGCCGAATATTATTTTGGAAGTTGTTAGAGAACCTCTTTTCATTCCGCTCTTTTAACTCAATCTTCTTACGTACTATCAGTTCTTTCACTCTCTTTTTTAAGCACTTGTATTGAGACATTTTCCTTTCACTTTCATCCACATTAGTTGCTTGGTTGTTGGCTCTCATGGCCAACACATCCATCCATGCCTTTTTCTTTTCATTCACACCCTTGCTTACTTCCTCATCCCACCAGAGCTCACAGTCTCTGGAGACATTCTTCCTCTTTCGCACCCCACATACCTCAGTGGCTATCTCAACCATACCATTTTTAAAAACATTCCATACATTATCTATCTCATCTTCTCTTATTTCTTCATTCACTATACTGAGTTCTTCTTTCAGCATTGATTCATACTTCTCTTTCACGTCATCCTTCCGGAGTTGATCAACTTTTATTCTTTGCAGGCCTGTGTTGACAACAGGAGCCCGATGACGCCAACCCCGGAACAAACCACTAATTCGGCTGACAACCAAATAATGATCGGTCCCAACATTAGCACCACGATAAACCCTAGTGTCAAGCACATGCTGTTTCAGTCGTCCATCCACAATCACAAAGTCAATCATACTTCTATCTACACCCCGCTGCCAAGTATACGTGGGGATCTTCCTGTGATCAAACATGGTGTTTGTCACAGCAAGGTCCCACTCCATACATATCTCGAGAAGGCTCTCACCGTTCTCGTTCACTCTTTCATCACAAAACAAGCCCAGAACACTTTCATACAAATCACGCTGTATACCCACTTTTCCATTAAAATCCCCTAGCGCTTTTAATATTGCTTTTTTATATTGAAACATTGGTGAACAAAAAAATACTTATTTAAACAGCACGTAGTCTTTTTTCATCATATAGCCTTTCTGATAGCCTAACAGCTCAATTACAACTTTTTTCTGCCTGTATAGTAATATCTCACAATCCTAATATGCAGCAATTATTCATTAACCTCGTGTGTTCATAAGTTTTGAGACGAAATAAAAGTTGCATAACTTTTTAAATAATTTACTTATATTTCTAAAATTTTCCGTGCACATTAAATAGACACTTATCAACAATAAAATATAATTGATATTCGAAATGACCGCCCCTGTTTTTAATACAGGCCCTTAGACGATTTGGCCAGTCATCAATTACGGCACAAATCTTTTCCAGCAGAATTAGCTTTGCTTCTCGGACAAGGGCTCGCTTCAATGACTCCAAGTTTGGGTGGGACTTTCGGCAGGCCCTGAGCTCTAATTCCGTCCATAAAGCATAATCAAGCGGGTTGAGGTCGGGACTGGAGGAGGGCCATTCGTCCGCCGCGATGAAGGCCGGAACATTTTCTCTCAACCAAGCTTGGGTGGATTTTGCCTTATGGGATGGCGCCGAGTCTTGTTGGAAAACCCAATCGTTATTGTGAAATAAAGTATGAGACAGGGGTTTCACGACAGACTCTAAGATGTTACTTTGGTAATTCTTGGCTTTCACCTTGACGCCTTGTAGGCAGAAATGGAGTGGAGTGACACCTTCGTACGAAACTCCCCACCATACCATCACACTGGCCAAGTGATGAGTCCGCGAGACATTCCGTGCTGAAGCTGGGACATACTTGCTACTTTTGGCATACACTTTATTATTTTGTCGATTGAACTTTTCTTGGACAGTAAAGATTTTCTCATCGGTGAAGAGTATCTTCCTCGCATCGTGTCTCTTAAGCAGTATTGGACAGCGTTCGCGTCGCAATTTACGAAGGCGATCGTTTAAAAAGCGAACTTTCCTACAGCTATACGCCTTTACCTTCAGATCATATTTCAGTATTCTGTTCACTGAAACGCGCGAAATATTAGTCTGCAGAGCGAGTTTCTTCTGAGTGCGACATGAATTTCGGCGAAGTCTCTCTCGGATGATTTTGATGTTCGCAGGCGTCCTAACAGAGCGTGGCCGACCACTTCTTTCACGATCTTGCAAAGAACTTGTCTCCTTGTATCGTATAATAGTGTAATACACGAAGTTACGGCTCACTCTAAAAGTTTTCACCTCACGGAAAATCTCCATTGGTTTTTTTCCTACCTTATGTAGCGAAATAACGGTCGCACGTAATTCTTTAGTTCCCTCCATCACGAAAAAATTAAAAGAAATGAATCTGTCAATCAAAATTAAAAGTTAACATTCCAAATTCAAAATTGGAAAAAGAAAAAATTATCAGCCAGTAACATTTTAAATTTTTTTTTGAGTACATATTTTGTCTCAAAACTTATGAACACACGAGGTATATTTCTTTTTCATCTGTATCCATTAGATGTTCTATTATGTCAACACACATATAAACTCAACACGAGACAAGATTCCTTTGGGAATAGGTACAAGCTATTTCATTACTAACTCTTTTGGTGGGCCGGCGGTCTTCATTATTTATACATAGACATAGAACATAGACATTCATTTATTTTTGCCAAAAAACACACAAACAATAATTCAGTACAATGGATTACACATACAGTACATGTTAAATGCAGCATTCCTATCTATCGTTCCTGTGACTGTCAGCAAAAGAGACGCCGACTCAGCATATTGCCACGGTTGCCCGTGACGCTGGTATTCTGCCAGCACTCATGAGTGAGGAGAGATTAATAATTATATAAATAAACTAAATATTGTAACACAATTTACATATTATTACTAAAGAAACGATAGTGTGTCGATAAAGGCCTATTGTACATTGCACAAGCTGGGGCTCAACCAGGAAGCAAGCATGCGCCAA
>SJJU01070205.1:0-24520 GCA_012932125.1 Conopomorpha cramerella
ACATTGCCTTCATCCCATATTAAGTAGCTAAAGCACTTGTGTTATGGAAATCAGACAACGAGATATATTTACTTAAAAACTTTTTTTTTCTTTCTTTTAAATACATACTTATATAAATAAAACACCCAGACACATCCAACAAGTACTTAAAGCTCATCACCTAAATACCTGCCAGCGGTGGGAATCGAACCCACAACCCTACGGAGCAGAGGCAGACATGCTGACCACTACGCCAATGGGCCCGTCAAAATTTTTAAATGAATATCTATTGCTAGCTGTACCGCGCGGTGTTACACGCGATTTTTTTTTTTCGTTCCTTCGTCAAGTAGCTTTTATTCGTTACAAACATCCATCCATACAACTCTTTCCTCTTTATCTCAATACAAGCTGTCCCCTACAAACATTTGTTGAAGGAAAGGAAGTCGCCATTGCACCCCGTGTATTGGAAGAAATACAATTAGAGAGAAATAAATTCCCTGGACTTCCACGTGTAATTCAAGACTAAAATTAGCCAAATCGGTCAAGCCGTTCTCGAGTTTTTGCGAGACTAACGAACATCAATTCATTTTCATATAATAGAGATAACAAATAATGCATTAATTTCGACCAAATTTGTTTACCATAAAAACGGTTCTAGTAAGTTAATCTTAAAAGATAGACATATAACTGCCGCGGACATTTTTTTAGACCCCTTCAAGAGAGTTTTTTAGATCCCTATCATACATAATATATCTTTGTTATCTTGAACTGTTTTCGCAGCGCACGCAACGGAAACCCTGAAAGATGAAAAAAATTTCCCGTTTTTGTCACATTTTCCATTATTTCTTCGCTCCTAATAGTTGCAGCGTGATGTTATAGCCTAAAGCCTTCCTCAGTAAATGGTCTATTCAACACAAAAATAATTAGAACTAGTAGTTCCTGAGATTAGCGCGTTCAAACAAACAAACAAACTCTTCAGCTTTATAATATTAGTATATAGATATAAAAATGAATTGATGTTCGTTAGTCTCGCTAAAAGTCTACAACGGCTGGACCGATTTGGCTAATTTTCGTCTTGAATTACACGCGGAAGTCCAGGGAAGGTTTAAAAGGTGTATTTCTTCAAATACACGGGGTACAAACGCGATTTCCTGTGGGAAAACGAATGTTTGCCGAGACAGCTAGTAAGTAATATTACACCGATTGCGGGTGGCGGCGGCTGTGTCGTCAAGTTGGCACACGATACCTACGTAGGTACAAATCGGAATGGCTTAAACGACACTTTTAAATACCTAACTTAAACTTAAATTAATAAAGGCTTCCCCTCATTAGGTACCCGAAGTTAGGTGATAACCTCGCTCAGTTTTAAAAAAAAAGTAACTATAAAAATAACTAAAGTAACAATACAAATTACATTCGGTTTTAGAAATGTAGTGCGAAAGTGTATGGAATGCCAATAAATCGAATATATACACACATCAAAAGTGTCTAGGGGTCAAGTACATTTTAGAAGATTGCAATCAAGAATATATTTTACCAAAACTGAATTCATTCATAATTTATTCAAAATGTGGTGATAAGTAGATAAGATACAGGTATGGGGAATTAGGTTGGAGACCAATGAATAAAGTATTTTTTTTGTTATAAATGTTTATGTGATCATATATTTTGTTGTAAATATTGGATGAAAACGAATCATTTAAGCAGGTTTAAAATACACCCATCAAGTGTCCAGGTATCAAGAACATTTTTAGCTCTAAAAAAAAGTCTAATTTATTTAAATCAAATCTAGTCTTCTGGATTGGTCTCCTACCTAATTCCCCATGCCTGTATTAATGACTTATCACCACATTTTGAATAAATTATGAATGAATTCAGTTTTTATAAAATATATTCTTGATTGCAATCTTTTAAAAATATACTTGATCCCTAGACACTTTTGATGTGTGTATCTCAGTTACAAAAACAACTATACTGGTAGCTATAATTTTCTATTTTAGAAAATGTTGTTTCTTATCATGACTCCGAAGTCACCCGGTATATGCTGTGCTTTTGACATTTTGTAATCGACTTTCTCACATACAAATTGCAGAGCACGGCGATGTTGTATGTCCGTATTCCCGAAAACACAAAATGAATATAGAACACAGTCATAAAACCGACTATTTTCATTTTTGTCTATGTTGTAAAAAATCGAAACATACAATTAGTTAAATATTAATAGGCAGTTCGCGCAATCGACCCGCCCGGCGACCTCGCGCCGCCTTGATGCGTCGAAGCCTTTATTCAACTTCAGCGTTTCGCAGCGATTCACAGTGCTAGGGCCCTCGTATTGGCGGCGGCAACTTTTCTGTCATGTGACGTCAGTTCCGTTTTAAATCAAGTTACATGTCAAGTTGTATTTCCTTTCCACGCGGTGACTGAGACGTCGCTTCGCCGAGACTATAATAAGTGTGAATATAAAATATTCCTTTTTTTCGCTAAATTATCCGAAGAGTATCCTGTGAAAAGTATCGAAAAGTTGAAAAAAATAAAATAAACGCGAGGTGTGTTTGTGTTCGTACTCCTTCGAAACGGCTCGATCGAAACTTTTTGGTGTGAACTTGGTAGTTAGCATAAGGCGTAAAGTAACTGCCTTCTCCGTCCGTTTTGCTCTTATCAATTGGACGTAGTTACACAGAAAGGACTCACTCCACACTTTGCCCGAAATTGAGTTACCTATACCAAGGTGCTAAGTTAAAACATATCCATCATATAAAAAACATTTACACAAAAAAGAAAATATTTACCCTGACATGTACGGCGGGTCAATAGCACATCCAACTTTAAAGCTCAATATCTCCGAAGTAACTTTTTGTGCATTTAGTCCTTTCTGTGTAACCACGTTCAATTGTACGTAAGTTAGAAGTACCTATATAACAGGAAAGTGTGAGGTATCACACTTTCCTAAGGTTCACTAAGACCAGAAATCTCTAACATACTCGTGAAATTCTCGTGTCACTGTATATCAGCTGTTTATGGACATTGACCCCATAGTTATTCTACCAGAAGCAGGCAGAGGGAATATAGTTCCCACCTAATTTTGAACCTTAGTCCGTCGAAATACAGTCTAAAATCAATTAATTTCAAACAAACTTTTGCCTGCTAGAGGGTTAAAATATTGGCACCTGTATGTAAATACGTAACATTGTCGCGCCAGGAGAACCACGTGGACATACTGATATCGGTGACGCTGGACAACATCGAGCAGCTGTTTCTGACGCTGGAGACGCCACGCGACCTTCGTCTCTCAACCACCGACGTCATCTTCACAGCGATGGCCTGCATGCGCAAGCAGCCGCCAGTCATGGAAAGGGTGAGTGTATAATGTACATATAGATGATGCGGGGCCTTTCCATAGTTCGAAGTCCAATGCGCTTATTGTGCTGGATGATTTGGATGGCGCTACTCCAATCACCCCAGCTCCTCCAAAAAGTCTACGTGTCCTTTACGATCTCCTGCGGGGGCCGCCTAGATCCTAGTGTACGTGGATTATGTAAGACAATACACAACACATGATCATCTGACCTTTTATTTTTATTAATAGAGTGAAATATCGATGGTTCCTATTAATAAAGTCGGATCAACAAAACGGAACATGTTCAGGAGAGAAGATAGAAGTTAGTTTTGTATATTAAAACTAAACAACTTGTGGTACATACTTCAAATTTACAACAGCTTATAATCTTTGGTATCTTTACGTGATGTAATATATGTACATATAAGTTTATGGATCTTAATATAATAATCTAACGGTGTAGAAAAGTACATGTTCCTAAAATTGCACTACAGACATTTTTAATTGGTACTATCGATATGTACCTACAATTGGCGGATATAATATAACCATGAGGCGCGCCTTTGGGGGCCCATGTTCAGAAGTGGACGTCAGTGTTCTGTCATGATGATAGAGACATCCTCATGGACATCTCGCCGTCCGGACTTCAACGGGGACAGTTGAAGGATTTTAGCTTTTGCTGTTGTTACGACCCTGGGCACCAACTACTGCCCCTCGGACCTCTTTCAGGATACCTCGACTGCAGTATACTGTAATGCAGTTCTTTATAAACGATAATCTAACTCCGGACTGACGGAAACTAGGATACATACACAACAGTTCCGCAATACTCGTAGTGCATTATCCATTAGAACAAGCCTCGATTGACTAAAATTGTGTTCCAATTTTCCAAGACAGAAGACAAGCCAAAATCCTCGTAACTACTACTACGTTGTAATAATAATGTTGAGTATCCAAGAGTTAATTCACTCAATGGTTCGTTCCCCGCCGTAGCTCGCCGCCCACGTGCGTCACATCCTCGACATACTGGTGGACGACAGCGGTCAGTACTCGCGTCAGCTCCTCCAGCACTCTGTCGACATACTGGCGGATCACGTGCAACACATGCGCACCACACTTCACGACATGGCGGCCTATACCGCCTTCAGGGAGCGCTATGGGCATGTGGTAAGTTTATTGTGCACCTATTGCTTTGTTGATGATTATTTTTAGAGGTGATGGCGGTAGACGGTGCGACAAGATGGTCTGGACATCTGTGGATATTTCCTAGGTTGACGAGTGAATTCGGAGATCGTGAGATGTCGTTAGAATTGGAGGCCTTTGATGGTGAATCCCCCTTTGCTGGGCGTAACCATTGCAATAACAATGGAAGATGGAAATAACGGTATACAGATACACTGCCCCAGCAATGGAATATTAGTATCAGGAACCCAAAGCCCAACACCACCCAAACCCTACCTCGGCGTACGGGCCATTCACTGGAGACTTGCTTTTGCCTCTTTTCAACGCACACGTTTTCTTGACTCCATACAAATTATCTGTGTCCATCCCTGTTTTGTTGCCAACTCTCCCCCTTCTGGGGCATGACGGCCACATTAAGACCAGACCAATGGAAAAATATATTAAGTATCCTGAAAGACATATGTGATGTATGAAGGACATTCACGGATGCCTTGCCAAAAGTTGGCATTCATATGTAATTTCGTCAAATTTGAGAGATAGGATAGTTTATATTTTGTGACATCCACTGCTGGGCACAGGCCACCCTGGAGGTTATACTAATTTTATATTAATAGTTAAGACAGGACAACGTCTGCCGAGTCCACTAGTATGCCTATTAAACTCTCAAATCGGTATAAATATTAGAACAACAAGTATAATAACAGTTTCTAATGAAGTACATACTATGTAGTTTTTATTTACAAATTAAACGCTTCTCGGTTTCTTAAACTGTAACGAAACGAGTTAATGATCCAATGTCCCGCCTATTTGCCAGTACCTAAGATGGAACAACAAACAGTAGGTATTTTTTACTTACCTATATTTTCACAAAAAGGAAACGTCATCGTTTTACGATACTTAAAAATGATTTCTGTCCGATACTTGGAACATTAAAGGAGAACGATAAGAGTTTCAAAGCCTTTCTCAAGTACAAGAATTGTCGACGATAGTGCACAGAACAACAGTTTTCCTGCTCGACTCAAAAATTTCGAAGCGCCATCTATTGGGGAATTATTTTAACCCCATCTGATATATATTATGACGTGTAGTTTCTTTTGTTGTTATAAGATGTCGCTACACCAATCGATCGCTAGATGAGTTTCAAGATTTTTATATGAAAGACGAAGTTTGGTTTGTATTGATTGACGCATTTTTTTAAGCTATCAACCAGTGGAACCATGCTCTTTAAAACAAATAAAACTTTCTTGCTTTCAATTGTAACGCCATCAGTGGTAGATCTCGATACTGGGCCCCCCCTATAGGAAAGGAGGTCCAATACAAATGCAAAAACATAATGGTTATAAAAAGATAGCCTAAATTTATAAAACAGTGATGAAAAAACAAAAAAAAAATTACAACCCCCGTGTTTTTGACCATTTCCAACCCGGAAATGCAGCTCGAAATTTCCAAGAAGAATTTTTTTTTTATTATTTGGGCCAGTTATTCATTGTATCATGTAAACAAACAATAAAAAAAATGATGTCACCTTCAATACCGACTGCTTGTTAGAATAGTAGCTAGTCATTTCGTTGACATTAATTATGCCCGTAAGGAAGCTAGCGCCATCTGTCATAACTAAGAGTAACATGAGCCCTGAAAATTCCCCATTATGTAACAGTACTAAGTCCATCATATTTGATTTAAATAGACACCACTTTATTTTTCGAGATATTCATCGTAAGCCCTTTCCTTTGATAGGTATCCATATTGTAGAGGTGCCGCCATTTTGGATTTAGAAAACGTGATGACAGGCCCGTTGGTGTAGTGGTCAGCATGTCTGCCTGTGCTCCGTAGGGTCGTGGGTTCGATTCCCACCGGTGACAGGTGCTTAGGTGATGATCTTTTAAGCACTTGTTGGATGTGTCTGGGTGTTTTATTTATATAAGTATATATTTAAATTAAAAAAAAATATATGTATAAGTAAATATATCTCGTTGTCTGATTTCCATAACACAAGTGCTTTAGCTACTTAACATGGGATGAAGCCAATGTGTGTGTTGTTGTAAAATATTTATTTATTATTATTATATCACATTATTTAACCATACATTGTCTTGCGAACTGAAGAACTGAACGTGTGTACAAAATATCAGCTCAATCAGTTGACGTTATTTACTTCAAAATTGAGTTAATCTTACTCAGACCAAACACAACTAGACTTGCCAGCCGTGTACTACCTTCACTCTGTCTCTTTCCTACCAAAACGAATGGAATTAGATGTACTTTTGAATCCAAACTGTCACTTTTACTACAAATTTGACAGTTAGGAACCGTATTTCTGGTTCCAAACTGTCGTCTAAACAGTAAAGGACTTTTGTTTATAATCATAAATACTACTTATATCACATAATATAATGTCAACAATAAGTACCTACCTACCTATACTCTGTTTTATAATTCGACGAACGATCTGACACTTGGAGTGTGCCCATTTTTTGTAATAAGAAAAATAGTGATGTGCAAAAAAAATCGCAATTCGTAAATCGCATTCGTTCAATTCCGTTCATTGAATGGATTTTGGTGTGAAAATTAAATATTTTTTTAATAACTTTCATAAATACCTTATAATGCCAATAATAATTGCAGAGGTTTATACTTGTTTACTAACGTCCACGACGTAGTGAGAAATCTCTAGGCAGGTAAATTCTGGCTAGCCAACCATGAACTCAACTCGAAATCCAGATTCCTTACCTACGCTGTCTACGGTAATCGACTTATTATATTCTGTAATAATACTTAGAAGCGTGTAATTGCGTCTTCATCAAAGTTACACACTTTATACTAAAGAGCAAAGTGTCTATGTCTAATCAAATATCTCGAAAATTTGTTTATAATCTGGTAATTAAGAAAGAAACTATCAAATGTACTCAGGCCTGACTACCGCTACCGTTATTGGGCCAAAATAATCGAGTCCCACGTGAGTAAAAGGTCTTTTATGATGAGATAACCGTTCAAGGGGCAGATCTCCAACTGGTGGGGTCAGTGGTTTGGCCTTCCTTATGGTGCATATTTGGCAATGATTGGCGACGTACTTCACGGCTGGTCACAGGCCGAGAATGAAATATCCTTGTCGTAGAATATTGACTACTGTTTCGCTGTTGGCATGGGCAGCGCTGCGATGGTAGTTGTCGATTAACAGACGAACGATTCGAACGAAACATTCTTTACAAACGCTACCTACTCTTTTATTACTTTCTTATTCATTCATTTCATGAATTTTATCCGTTCATTTATTCGATTATAAAAGTCAATCCCTAATCCCTATAGATAAAAAAACTAGCAACATTATTTTGCAAAGTGACTTTTTCCATGTGTCAGATCGTTCATCGAATTATCAAACGAACTATAGCTGTGCCCGCGACTCCGCCCGCGCGGAATTTTGTCTTCGTTTTGCGGTTTTATATGATACATACGTTGTTTTACATCAAATTCCGGGATAAAAGTTGGCCTAAATATTATTCCGGTGTATCCTTACCACTCCCACTTATCCACGCCTCCTCCACGCAGATACCTTTATCTGCGTGCCAAATTTCATCAAAATCTGTCAAGCTCTTTTAACTTGATTCGCGGTCAAACAGACAGACAGCCATTTTTTTCCAAAAACATGAAATTCGGCTTCTGTAACGGCAAATTAATATGGTTCAAACAAACAAACAAACTCTCCAGCTTTATAATATTAGTACCTATAGAAATATTAATTTGCCCGATTAATGTACCGGAATTTTCGTAAAAGGATTCAGTGTACAGTTTTTTAGTTAGATGATATTTTATTACCTATACAGAGTGCAAAAGTCGGTATCATTGTCACAGTCTATCGATAAACTCGCCAATCGTCAAAGTCGTGTTAAAACGCATAGAAATACATTGTAGATAGGTACAAGAAAAACTGTCTGCACTTGAAAAGTTGAAAACGTGACCAAAAATGGAACGCGCATGTGTGATTTTTTAATGTAGGTATTGGGCGAAGAATAGTGTTGTTTTTTAATCGGGTATCGATAGAGTTCAAGGGGAATATAAATCTACTATACACGCTATGTAGAAAACAAAACAGTTACCTATTCTATATACCAATAGTTTCATTTCTTTGGAACGAAATGTTCTTAACAAGTTTATCTGACGATATGTGTTCGGGACTACTCCTACCTAGTTAATAAGTTTATATTTGTTCTGGCATGTGGCTGTCAAAAAAGTGGTTAGTAACCACTGGTTGCCTGGTTACGCTTTTAACGTAATATAATGTCACTTTCCCACATTTCGTTCGTCTTTAAGTGTAGCGGCGGGATTCTTCGTCTATGTTAAAACGTGAGGGTGGACTATCACATTTCAATGCTGCGGGGAACATTACACGGAAATAACAAATTGATCAAACAGGGAGTCCTCTCCTATACTTCTCACTCTCACTACATTACTTTTACAACATTATCACCAGCACATGATTGCACTATAACCACCACATTAATGAATGAGAAATAAAGAAGCCGGGTCATCGCTTCCCGCGCAAAACTCCAAGATATTTTATAATTTTTAGAAGGATTACAGCGCTAGCGCTGTAGTTGTATTTGATCTGAGACAAAAACAAACGTAATAAAAAAACATTACATGTCAATGTGACAGGAACAATTTGACGTCATATGTCAGTAAGTCACAGCTGCTCAGCTGAATGAATCTTTCTCTTTTTAGCATATTGACCATAATTGTGATGGAAGGAGAAAGAAATAGTGCTCTAGAACAAGTATAAACAAGTTCGCAAGTTGAGCTCCCACCCAACACAAAGTTTTTAGTTTGTTTTTTTTAGTATGAACAGAACTTTTGTCGAGTACGGTAATGCGCGACTATGTTGTTAGTGTAATTTCGGATTGTGTGGATGTGTTTAGCAGGCAGTGCGGTAATTCTGCTAAAAGTAATATTAATAATTTAGTTTCTTCGGCGACAGCTTCAACTCAAGGTAATAAGATCCGTGGAACAATCATGATTTTGTAAGTACCTCTAAGTTATTGCAGATTGTTTACCGCTTAGTTATTTATTTCATTAATCATTTTATTATTACCATTGTGATTTTGGTTGGTATAAAAAAATTAACAGCCTGTTATTATTTTTTTAACACTTTGGAATACTTCCTTTTATTCCTGAACAAACTTGATTCAACAAGTGGGTACCTCTTATGACTTGTAATAAATACATAGAAGCGGAACAAAACTGTATCCTTTCTCTGTTAGCTACTGTTTCTCTGTTCATCAATAAAATAATACATAATTAAAGTTAAGTAGGTATGTAGTGAATAAATTTTATGTACAATCGTCAAACAAGATCATTGGCATTAAAATGCATTGTGTGGGAAATAATGTGGCCAAATTTCAGTGTGCATTCTGTCTGAGGGGTTAAATAAATTTTTAACATATATAGGACATATTCTGTCCTCTTTCCCTAAATGCTAGGTAGGTAGCTAGGTAGATAGGAAGCCACAACGGATGAAGCCTGACTGTCTGTGACTATCATAGTAAAACTCTTGTTAGAGAAATGGAACTACTAGCCTTTCTAGTTTTACATGGCAAGTGGCTCTGGGTCTCTTTTATTCACAAAACTAAATTCCCTATGCCGTAATGTGGCACCCTAAATAGGCCTTATTGCCTCCAGCATCTATGTTTGGATCACCAATGTGTACATTGGCATTGGATGGATATTGGACATAAACACTTTCTGACACACACACCCCATTTTAAAGATATCATTACATAGTATAAAACAAAGTCGCCTCCCTATGTATGCTTAAATCTTTAAACCTACGCAACGGATTTGCATGCGGTTTTCTTTAGTAGAGTGATTCTTGGGGAAGGTTTATATGTAAAATACATGAATATTGTAACAGCAGGTAAACACTGTTAATATATTTGTAAAACAATGTTTGCTGGGTCAGCTGGTTAACAATAAAACAACAATTTTTTTAATTTGTCCATCCACAAATGCTTTAAAGTGTTGCCAAGTAAATATAGGGCCCTAGCTTGTTTCTTGCCAACCAAATTTTGGTCTAATGTGGCACCGGCATAACGGGATGCTTTGCTGTTATAACGATGGCCCCAATTAAAAATGTTGGTAGTGCAATTTTAGGAATATGTAATAAGTAGTGTACTTTGTACTTTCTACAACATATTGGCGATATTAATATCTATAAATTTATACTATATTACATCACATAAAGGTACCAAAGATTATAAGCTGTTCATTTGAAGTATGTACCACAAGTAGTTTAGTTTTAATATCCAAAACTAACTTCTCTCCTGAACATGTTCCATTTTGTAGATCCGACTTTCTTAATAGGGACCATCGATATCCTTATGAATATAAAATAGTTCAAAATTGTAGCAATTTTTTTTTGTGACAGTATAATGTCATGTCTGTGTGCAAGGCGCTTTACTCACTGCACATCAATTAAGTATGTTGAACCTGTGTAAACCTGCACAGGAATGAAGGGTGTACACAGATACAAGTGGTCCATATTGAAAATGTTAATGCAGGAATTATTTTCTCATACCTTATTACATAATTGACTACATTCTAAAAGAAATTGAGTAAACAATATGTTTATTTTATAGCTTGGGCACTTGTCACATAGGTAGGTAGGTTATGATTACTGACTAATTTATTTCTGGTTATGTAGTAACCTGTACATGATTCCCATTCCATTATCTTTTTTTGTTGACTGCATGCAGCAATAGTGCAACACCCAAAGTTTCCTTTGTACATGAATCAAACGATATAAATTAGAACTAATAGCAGCGGCGGCGCGGCGGGGCGTCTCATCGGCGCACACATTCTGATAAAAATAAAATAAATACACTTCACGCCATTTAATCCCAAAGCGGGGTAGGCAGAGGCACTTGCTAAAGCAAATGCCCATGGTTCACCAAGCGTATTTAATCCAACGTGACAGGGGGTGCGCCCATCGCCGTTATAGGGTTCACACACCTTGTGGTGTGCGGGTTTCATCACGATGTTGTCCTTCACCGTACGAGCGTTGCGTTGCGTACATAGGCTCTAAAAAGAGTCCCATTGGTACATGTCCAGTAGCCGGACTCGAACCCGCGACCTCCCGGTTACAAGTCGACCGACGAAGGCGGACGGACGAAGTATCCGACCAACTGGACCACGGCGCTCTCTTCCTCCTGTTTTTTTTTACGTTTTACATGCTGTACCCCGGCGCGGTTACTTGCAATTCGTCCCGTTTACGTGGTAATTTCGAGATAAATCATAGCGAGGATGTCAGCTAACTCCATACCATACTAGATTTTATTAAAACCGCCCAGCCGTTTAGACGTGAACAAGTAACAAACATATACATTACTTTCATATTTTTTTAATATAAGGATATTTTTAGTCAGGACAATGTCGTGATGTAACCCACACACCACAAGGTGTGTGAACCTTATAACCGTGGGCATTTGCATAGCAAGTACCTCTGCCTACCCCCCTTTGGGATTAAAATGCGTGAAGTGTATTTAATATCAGTGCGAATGTATACTGGAAAGCTTTTTAAATTCAAACAAGGACATTTAGTTATTGAGTAGGTAATATTGCGTCACGATTGCGTCATGTCCGTTTTCCGTCGGGATACCAAACATTTGAAGACTGGGATAAACCGTTTTCTTAGTAATTCTATGCATTTCATATCATGACATTATTGTAAAATTGCTGTTTTACTACGGACGAAATCGAAATAAAAGTAACGAAATCAGAAATGTACATCGTAAAAGGACTCCGAGCAATGGTCTTAAAATCTTTGTTGGGTTCCATATGAACAACTTTTGCTATGGCGTTAAAAAACGTCTTTCAATCCCTATACAAAATACGTGGGCAAAAATTTGCCTATTTTGTAGATGAACATTTTTTTTTGCGTTTCCCCGCATTACCTTTAATACACATATTACTCTACCAAAGTGCAACTTTTGTGAACTTTTTCTTTGTGAATTCGTCCAGCATATAAGTAATGTCTACCAAGAATTTGCTCTACAACAATGTCTTTTGGATATTAGTTATTTTTTTACTTGTCATAATATAATAGCTCTACCATATGGATGTTTTGTGACAGAGGAAGTCTCATCAAGACTGATAGAGCACTTTCTTGGCTGACTGTACGTACAGAGGTAGGTAGGTGTAATGTACTTTAACACGGCCTTTAAGACTATCTGTTCACGTATACCAATGTACACTTTGGAGCATACTGTAAGTAAAAGACTTGAAAAAACGACTACAGAAACACTCCGCGCAGCCCAACATGCATTTTGCGGGTAGTTAAAGTCCAACTGTGTTGTGCAACTTCCTCCTTTTTATTTTAAATCGACAGAATGCTTGAGTTTCAAACTTGTGTTTTTAAACTTTCATAGGCATAATAATAATGACGTTTAACTAAATTGAATTTAACATTTAATTGTACAGAATTATGTTAAAGTGCCTAAGTACGTTGTATTCAGACAACTTTAGTAGCAGTGGTTGGGTTACATACAGTCCTAATACCCTTCTTATTCGTGGCTGCATTGTTTTAAATGTTATTTATGTTAAATAATTGGTGAAATTATGATATGGCTAGTTATGCAGCATGTTCGTGTGAGCAAAAGCTAGAACCATATTTCCCATAATTGCACACGAAAACAAAATGCTGTCCACTTGTGAGCACGTGCAGATAATGGAATCAAAATAGAACTATGAATAATTGGTTCGTCGAACGACTACTCGCTTCTTCTACGGGATGTTGCGGGATCAGGCGCAGGTCGTCCCTCTCACTCGCATGTCTTGTTTCTTTTGTGCAGTTCCCTTTTAGAGCATTAGTCATGCGTTTTCCTCCTAATGATCTCCTTGTTTATTTGCTTTGCTCGCAGGTACCTAGCTAGAGCTTTAATGGGTTTACCGTTGATGTTTTCATGCCTTTTGCGTGTAGTCGATTGAATGTGACGGTAAAATTTAATGTTTGCGAATTTCATTTTATGTAGCAAGGTATCTCAGCGCAGAGGCTACAATGACTCATCATACACAGTCATTGGAACGCAGAAAACAGGTTATTGTTGTTGTGAACATTTTAAATTTTGTTGTGTTTGGATGGATAGTTTCGACGATGCAATCTGTGTACATTTACTTAAATGCTGGACAGTTAAATAATGATTAAATTAGGTTCTATTTCACGCACATGTATGAAAAATAATGTGTCATTGTTTTAGTATCTATTGACAATCGCTTGTGGAAAACAAGTGTGCAATATTGCGGCGTAAATAGCTTATGCGTCGCGATTGCAATATTTTATTATAGGAATCAATTGTAATGTAGTCAGCTCAGTGATCTATGTATATATTATAATTGAGACCTTCAACTATGAACATATTGACATCTGTTCCACGCGAAAATTACATATAAATATGTAATTTTATGGCTAAAGCCCGTATTCACTCTGGACCCACATGGGCATATGGAAGAGGACGTAGGTACCTCATCCCTCTCGGGGCCATTTTGATGGAGCCCCTCTAATGTGACATTGCCTTGCTATTTACATACTATGACAATCTTGTTTATGGCGTCCTACTTTATCATTTACACCATGTAATTTGTATACAAATTAGACACAATTTGTGTACAAAAAAGAAATGTCTTCACAGTCCCTTAGGCACGGACCCGTGAGATTAAATGTCTGTCCATCTGGACTGATTTTATTGTTCCTACATACATCTATAGTAGAAGGGATGTAAACGTAGACAATTACTTTGTTTGTACTGGAGGATCGGCAGACCAGACAATACAACACACTACGTCATCAATTGCACGACAACATAAGTGTGAACCGTTTATCACTGGCGTGCACACCATATAGGCAAAAAGACCCTACCGTACTACCGCCTACCTTAGTATTTTGGCTACCCGACCTAATAATAGAGTTATTGTTATACTCACGACATAGGCTAACGTAGTCCTGTGTTTTGTGGGTGAGTAGATTATAGATAGGTAGAGGTAGGTACCTATATTTCGTAAAGACAAGTTACCTATACATAGGTGTCCATCCTTGGGGATTACTGCCTACCTTGTCGTAAAAGCCAGCGCACGCCACTGCCGTTTATTATCTATACCTAAAAAAGTTAGAAAAGATTCATAAAGTTATTATAATTGCATACGGATCTAACATGTTTGTTTCACGAAGTAACTTCTCTGAATAAAACGCTAAAACACGTAAAATCGAAATAAAAAGACATCTTCAAGTTGCCAAGTAATGTAGGTGTTTCCTTATGACATGTGAAGTGTAGTTATGTATGTATGTATGTTGTTATGCGTCACATACATACTCGACAAGGTCACTTGTTATTTACAGTTCTACTTAGCTGGTTGATGAATCCTTTTGGGGCCACTTGTTCAGTCTCAATAAGGAGTCTTGTATCAGCGCTGCGTAATGTGAAACGCCTCCGATATCTTTATAATTGTAATTACGTAGTTATTATTTCTTTGTATACAGTTAGGTATGAAACCCGAACATATTTATCGTTAATAGTTGATAGGTGTCGCCCTGTGCGGCACCGACGCTTATCTGACTATATTGATGTATACTACTGGATATTGATGTAATAGTTTTATTTATGTCCACAACTTAAATAGACTAAGTAGATTCGGCAGTTCCGATTGTTCCAGTTAAAAATGAGCTAGCAGTTAACGTGAGGTTTAAGTGGGCCCGAGTCCCAGTGTGCGTTAACGGCATGAAAAAATAAATATTTCAAATCAAATTAAATCAAAAACGTTGGCGAAACTCGAGAATGTCACTCAGCCCATGATACCAAACAACTTTCCCCAAGGAACTCTATATAGCATAGTTAGAACAAAAAGGACGCAATACGAAACATGCCAATTTTGTAATTTAAGTTTTGTATCTTCTATGTTAAGGTTCAATTTCATAAAATGACACATTTTGTTTTGTGTTACTTTTGTTCTAACTATGCGATATAATGTCAAAAACGAAAAATCTCATCATTTCAATCAGTGGCAATCAGCTGATCGGTAAGTTTGTATGTACGAGGTGATTTATTTTTTCGTTGTTGACTTAGGGCTCTCTTAAGTTGAGTGTCAGCGAAATCAAGTGTTAAGAGACTATTAATGACGGGACAGCATTAAACTTATTGCTGTAATGTCACACCGAAAGTTAACAGCATACGTTGTACTGTACAGCGTCTGAACGGAAATCTGTCGACGAAAATACCAATATTGTATACCTACAGGTTATAGCTGGCGTGCACTGGCTTTTACGACAAGGTAGGCAGTAATCCCCAGGGACTGACACCTATGTATAGGTAATTTGTCTTTACGAAATATAGGACCTACCTACCTATCTACTCACCCACAAAACACAGGACCTTCGTTAGCCTATGTCGTGAGTACAACAAAAAAGGATCAGTTCGGGTAACCAAAATACTAAGTAAAATACTAATGTGGGCAGTGTCTTTTTGTCTATATGGTGTGCACGCCAATGGATTATAGTATAGGTATATGACACGGCAGCATCAACTAAGTTGGATTATATTATAAACTGGCATTTCGTCGTATTGGGAATTCCGGCGCATTCGTTCCTTTGTTTTCGTTATTAGGTAAAAAATGTCAGTCTAACTTAGCGTATCGCGGGATACTCTGAATCATTGATTGTGACATCATTGTTGGTTGCCTTTCCGAAGCTGCATCGTGTCGCAGGTTGCAAAAGAAATGTCATCCTTTGCAGATATTTTCGTTTGGAGGGTGGTGCAAAATTACCTGAAGATGTTATCGTTTTCTTTCATTACCGGATTAGCCGAAATGCTTTTTGTGTCGTTTTAGAAACTGGTTGGTAACATACTCATATCATTTATTGCCAACATGAGTATAGTTACAGGTGTTAAAAATAGGACAGACAGATAGTTACATGACCCTGTTCGGGTGTATGCAATTTTTAAATAGCTTTTACAATAATTTTTTTAAATGTATGTACTTACCTACCTACTTACCTAGTTTGCTACAGTAGTATTACTTAATATAGTTTACTTCAACTTACAACATCTATGTATAGTTCACTTTACTTAAATCTAAGGTCTTCTGATACATACATACATACATGCTCACAAACATACGTGTTACTAAATAATATACATACATAACTTACCTTAGCCACGCAGTTATTGCATAGACATAAACCTATTAGTTAAAAAAACTATTAACACGCCATGAGTGTAAATAGCAAAAGCGTAGGTTTGGATGTTGATCATTAACCTTGTCGTTTGTAATACGGAGAACATTTTTTGTTGGTCTTAAAGTAATATCACGTCCCCAAAGTTTCTGTGCACCTAATTAGATCAAGTCAATTAGTTAATGAAGACTTGAGTACATTGTATAATACATACACGTCACGTCTGTCTCCCAGAGGAGTACGCAGAGATTGCACATTTCCATTTGTCACGGTTCTAACATACCTACCCCTTTCGCTTCAACTACATTCATGCATTTTTTTATACATTACTAGCTGTCCCGGCAAACATTTCTTTTGCCATAATAAGTTGCCCTTGTACCCCGTATATTGGGAGAAATACAACTCAACAAGGAATACAACGGTAGATGCATAAAAAATAGATAGTAGCCGAATCTCAGACCTACTGAATACGCATATAAAAAAATAAAAATCGGTAAAGCCGTTTCGGAGGAGTACGGTAACTAACATGACATGGAAATTTAATATATATTAGATAATTTCTGGTTTCGAATGCATGTGTATGTGCTTCTCTCTGTATGTGTATGTGCTTCTGGGGCGATCTCTACTCATCATCATCAGCCACATGACGTCCACTGCTGGACGAGGGCTACCTCCAATGATTTCCATGATCATTTGCGGGGGAAATGCCAACCATCGCCACGGTTAGCAGGAGGCGGGTTGTGGTGTAACTCAGAGAGCGCTGCTGCCCTTCCTCTGGAGAGCTCCCTGGGTCGCCTCTTGCGACCCGCACGACGGGAAATGCTGGGCTGGGGTGGTCACCACACGACATCAGGCCCCTTACAATACTTTTATTTTGTTTAGAGTTTATGTTGTGAACAGTATTGTTATGTTTGTCCCCAGTATTGTGGCAGTGGCGCTGTGCGCGCGGGTCGCCATGTCGCAGCCGTCCAGCTGCAGTGCCAACTCGCACTGCAACGAGGGCTACTTCTGTGAGCTGTCGGTCTACCAGTGCCTGCCGTGTCTGCGCTGCGAGGACTACAAGCGCGCGGCGCCGGCGCACACCACGCTCTGCACCACCTCCGTCTCCCAGTGCGGCGGTTGTCTTCCTGGGTATGTAACTACATCTTTGCAGGAGAATTTTGCGATCCTAGCACGATTCACTTAACTTAACTACATTTTCATTCATCTTTACTTAATAATATACCTAGAATACCTACTGAACCGAGGGGATGGGAAGTTGTCGGTTTTTAGAGCTAGAAGCCCGAAACATAATTTTTAGTCTGTTGATTCGATTTAAATACATAACATGACATTCAAAGTTTATAAAAGTTTAACCCTCAAGAATGTTAGGTATAGGCATAGGCTATGGAATAAGCATGCAATGCATATTCGTATGTAAATATGGCGAATTGAGACAAATGATTACAGCTAATATTATATTTAACAGAGCTACTACAAACTACACACATTAAACATGTCTAGATAGAACTACCGAATTTCCACATAATTCAGTACTCGAACAATTCCACGGAGAAGTCAGAAAATGACACTTCAATCACATCATGTTTGTATGTAAATAAAACCGTTTAAAAAGGGTAATATTCCTATACATGTTTGATGTGTCTATAAATTTCAAGCTAAAGCAGTGCCGCCGTGCGCGAGATGGCGGACTTAATTGTAAAATAAATAGCTTGAAAAATAAAAAAATACTACCCAAAACACTATTCCACGCGGACGAAGTCGCGGGCATAGCTATACTTTATAATGTAAAGTTAATACAAAATGATTTATCTAATTGGATAATTATTTCTCTGTTGCCGCCATTGTCCGCCGTGAGAACTTCATCACAAAATATACCCAAAATGTACATAGAAAATGGACAAAAATTATTGAAATCCATCCGTCGAAGTGGTTTTGACGTTTGTTTGTAAAATCCGTTCAGTAGATATTGCGTGAAGAGGCAATAAACATCTACGTATATACATAAAATAAGCATCTAAACATACATCCAAGCTTTCTAGTTTACCTATAATATTAGTAAAATATCGAACTTATACTAGTTGTTTAACCGATAAAACCAAAAGTGCAATAACCTCGTTTTGGTACTACTGTCATCATTAGCTATAGAAAAGGACAACGGGGAAATCATTGTCTGCAATAACCCAATAACATGACAATAACAAAAAATAGCGATGGACTGAAGTTTATTTTTGGACAAAGTAATAAAAATTCTCGTCTTTTTGTTTGTCCTTGGACGCTGCGGGGTTCTACTATTTTTTCCTACAGTGATGCGAAGGTAATGTTATGTGTTTTATTTAAAACTAAATGTACCCCGGCGGTGTTACCCGCAGTATACGTCTCTCCCGTAGGAAATTCGGGAGAACTATATATCATTGTAATCATCATCAGCAACCACGTGACGTCCACTGCTGGACGAGGGCCTCCCCCAATTTTTTTAAACACAATGAACAAGGGTTTGACCTCATCCATACCAGGTGGATTTACCATTTACGCGAACCAATCGGTTTGCGTCTACTTTCATAGTGCGAACCGCCAGGATGTGGAATGACTTGTCGGAGTCTGTGTTTCCTGCGCAGTACAGTCTGAATGTCTTCAAGTACCTAATGAACGAGTGTGCTCCATCGTAGATCACATCGCTGCTTAACATCAGGCAGGATGGTGGTCAAACGCTTGTTCATGGTGATAAAAAATTAGCTGATCGGTTCGTTTGTATTAAGAGGTGAATATTTTTTTTAGGGTTCCGTAATCAAATGTCAACAACGGAACCCTTATAGATGTGAACCGTCATGTCTGTCTGTCCGTCCGTATGTCACGACCAGTTTATTCCGAAACTATAAGAGCTACATTATTGAAATTTGGTACGTAGATGTATTCTGTAAACCGCATTAATATTTTAAAATAAAATCAAACATAAATCCAAAATTTTTGGGGTTCCCCATACATAGAACTTAAACTCAAATTGTTTTTTCATAAAACCTAGGTATTGTGGGTTATCTATCAATAGGATGTTAGAAAATGATGTTGAGGTTTCTTATATATTTTTTTTCTAAACTGAATAGTTTACGCGAGAGACTCTTCCAAAGTGGTAAAATGTGTGTCCCCCTCTCATGATTTCTAAAATATGGGCATGATATAACTGAAAAAAAAAAAATGATTTGATAATACACATACAAACACTAACAAAATACTAACGAAAATTGGCTTGAATGAGATCTAGCCAGTAGTTCTGTTTTTAAACGTCATAAATCAAATTACTTACCTAATTTATTATATAGTAGATAACACGTCGCGTCGATCAAACCTTTCTTACAACGAACTACAAAAACTTGTATATTATATGTTACCTACCTACTGCTAGTGCTGCTACGGAACCCGTCATTGGCGAGTCCGACTCTCTCTTGGCCGGTTTTTTATGTCTGGCATAGGGTTCCTTGAGGAAAATTGTTAAGCATCATGGTGGACCCATGGTTCGAGTTTGGTCAACGTTTTTGATTTAAAGTTGTATAGTAAGTGGTTTTAATGTGATTATTGTAAACGCTCCAGGTTGGTGGAGGATGGGAGCGGCAACTTGGAGGCGGCGTGCGTGACCTCCTCGCTGCTGTGGATCCTGCTGGGCGTCGCGGCGGTCATCGTGCTCTTCGGAGCTGTACTCATATACCTATTGCGGAAAACTGAAACACTCAAAATACTCACATGTAAGGTTTTGTTTTTTTTTTCATATAAGTTTAGGTCAGTTATGGCCGTCCTTTTTAGGCGTCGCTTATGTCCAGGCTGCACCAATGCAGTGGTAGCTAGAGGGTTAGGATGATTTTCGAGTCTTGTTTTGTACTTCAGTGCGTACAGTTTTATTACTTCCTGTACAGTGTTTAATTTGAAGATATCATGCAATTCACATGTAAGTAAAATAACTTTAGTGAAGAATGGCCCGTACGTCGACAGGCAGGCAGGTAGAGCGCGGGTGGTAGTGGGCTGGTCCCTGGTCTTTTTTAAAGAATATAAGAAGATCAAACTTCAAAAAGCATATTATTAAGACTCGTGGTTTTCTCATGGATGCCATTGTCGGTACTGAGCCAAACGGGAAGCACCTTTCAAATTAAAAAAGGTTTTTGACGTAACAAACATTAAAAAAAAAACTCCTTGTTCGTCAGTTAATTACGTCATAATCCTCCCGTGACCTCTTGGAAGCAATTTTAATGGATGAGTAAAAAAAAATACCCACAGCCCGTGCATCGGGAAACTTGAAAGTTATCTTCATGGAAGCAATGCCTGTTTATCTCTGGGGGTTTCCAGACAATGCATGTTAAAGGCGAACATGACACATAGTAGCTGTAGGTACTCGCGTAATCAGAACAAATTGAATAAATTGTGTGAAATGTAGACTGTCTAAAATAACATTTGTATTTTTACATAAGATAGAGCCTCAATGAGTAAAAAACATCGTAGTAAGAGAGAGAGGGCGCCACCGTCGTGTTGACCCTACTTGTTTTTGAGACCTCCGTATATAATATTTTTAAATATAATCTTAACTTTGCTTATAATTAATTAATTAGTACTCTACAGTTTGCCTAGTGTGTGTGTGCTTCATACAATTGTGGGTAGCCTTAACTACAACTTATTGGTGGAGATAATTAAGGTTTTATTTGATGGACCATTAGCCATTACGTGGACAAAATAGTGAGTCACTATTTTGTCCACGTAATCACTATTAGTGACATTTATTTTTGGATTGTGTTGTGTTCATTCAGTACCTTAACGTTTTTATGAACTAGTGCTCAACCCGGAAGATATCGCAAGTGCCTGTAAAGTGAAGGAATAAGAGAAACAGTGTTTTTGATCAAATAATGTTTATTTCCTTTGTTTGGTTTTGAATTGGGTCAACCGTCACATCATAAGTACCGTTAGCGCCATCTGTTGACGGTAGCTTTAACTACGATAGAAATCTATCAAAAACAACACATCGGTACGTGTACACATCGTTCGTGGTGTTGGAGTTTTCCGGGCTGCTCGTCGGAGGGCGCTAGAGCGTTGGTTGTTATCTACTGGTCATTATGCTGTGCAGTGCCTGTAACAGTAAAATACTACATTGCGAGCTTTTGCAATGTAAAGCCTGCAAAGGAACATACCATTTCGAGTGCCAAAATATAACTGCTGTGCAATTCAAGGAAAGGCAACAGTATCTGAAGCAATCGTGGATGTGCTGCAGTTGCAGTAACGTGACATCACGTCGCCGTACACGCTGTGACGACACGCCGGTGCGACCCAGTGCTTCGGCCGCTCCGGTTGCAGCTCTTCGGGAACATGATATGTCTTGTGACGATTTTAATTTGCATGCACCGGAGGATGTGTCTCTGCTTAAGACCCCACCAAATAAAATGCCGATGGACCCATCGATAAGTCTATCCCAATTCGAAGCTCTTCTGGAAACAAAATTAAGTGCAAATAATAAAGAGATCACTAGTCAGTTGGTGGGAAATATGGACGTGATCATAGGCAAGCTAAAGGATGATTTTTCTCGTACAATAGATTTTTTGTCTGCCAACCTTGCTGATCTGAGCCAGAAACATGATGCTCTTATGACTCGGGTTGAGGCACTAGAGCGGGAGAATTCTGTGTTGCAGCGAGAGTTAGTGGATGCTAAGCTACACCCCCAGTCCTCTGAATCTTCGGGTCTTCAGGAAGCTATAGTGCAGCTGCGCATGGAACTCAATGACAGAGATCAGAGTATGCTGTCTAATGACATTGAAATATCTGGTATTCCTGAGTATGAAGGGGAATCTTCTGGACATCTAGTGTCTACTATTGCTGGTAAACTTGATGTGGCATTAGACCAGCGGGACGTGGTGAGTGCAGCACGTGTTGGGCCCAGGAGGCGTCCTAGCTCGGGGGATACCCAGCCCTCCCGTCCTCGACCTTTGGTGGTTCGTCTGGCGCGACGCTCACTGCGTGATGACTTCCTGCGTAGTGCCAGAGTACGTCGTGGGACAAATACTGCTGATCTTGGTCTGCCACCCCATGAGCCATGTCGAGTGTATGTAAATGAGAGGCTCACTAAGACGAATAGAGAGCTGTTCAGGTCTGCCCGGGGCGCTGCTCGTCATAAGGGTTGGCGATTTGTGTGGACAAGGGATGGGCGCATCTATATACGGAAGGATGAATCTTCCGCTGTGCTTCAGGTTCGCTCTGTAACAGAAGTGGAACGGGTTTTTGGTCAGCATCGTTGTGATGATACAAATAAATAGTTCACACAGTAACTTTTTGTTTAGTTGGACAGGTTACATATATATCTATTATTTATTTGTGAAAAATTCTATGCCTCCTATTATTTTTGTGTATAGTCCATTACTTGGGAAAACTATTACTGCTAACTTTTGTTTAATTTTTTATTTTTTGTTATATTGGTTGTGTAGTAATACTGTGAAGTTATATGAGTTTATTAATTTCTTACCAGAAATATTTAATCTGCGAATTTTTATTATACATTCAACTGTTTGTTATTGTCTTGCAACTTCTGTGTTAGTTTTATGTTGCAACTTTTTGTTTAATTGGACAGGTAACCTATATATTTATTATTTATTTGTTAAAAATGCTGTACCTCCTATTATTTTTTTGTATGGTTTACAACTGGGGAAAACTATTACTGCTCACTTTTGTATAATTTTTTATTTGTTGTTATATTGGCTGTGTAATAACACTGTGCAGTTATATAAAGAATTTATTAATTTCTTACCTGAAATATGTGAACTGCGAATTCTTATTATACATTCAACTGTTTGTAATTGTCATGTTGCAACTTCTGTGTTAGTATTGTCTAAAATTGTTTTTTGTCTTGATATTTCTGTAAATGTATGTATCTTTTGTCTTGTGTTGCATTGCTTGTCGGTGCAGTCGGTATGGCTCGGTGTCATTGTTTTGTCTTTTTTCATAACCTATGTAAGTTTTTCAAGGCTGGCTTCTTTGAAGGTTATATATAGATTTTATGTAGTATATTTCATATCTCTTCGTTCACATACTTTATATAACGTTATGTTTTCTGTTGCTTTCATACACAGCACTACACTTTTCATAAAACATCACATGAGGAAAACTTTTTGCTGTCTAAACAAAATTTTTCACTTTTTGTTTTCCAAATGCTGTCGAAACATGTCAAACTAAGTTTGTTCAATGCTGGTTCACTGGGTAGCAAGCATGATGAGTTCATCGTCGCAGTGGAAAAAGAAAGCCCAGACATTCTGGCAATAAATGAAACTTGGCTTCATTCAGGCGAAGAGGCGCGCGCGCCTGTTCTGCAGGGATACTCTTTACGTCACACGCCACGTCCGACCAGTGTTCGGTCGCGCGGCGGAGGGGTCGGATTTTACATAAAGCGTGGTATTGTCGTGCGTAAATGTGTGCATCCGATTTCGGTCGTTCCGATCGAACAAATGTGGCTATCACTAAAAATTAAATCGGTAAGATTAATTATTGGCACTGCTTACCGTCCTCCTTGGTTGCGTGTCGATTCTTTTTTGGATGCGCTTACCGATTCCATTACCTCCTTTACAAACTATGATCGTATCGTCTTGATGGGGGATTTTAATATAAACATGTTTGCTCGAGGTAACGACTTCTGTAAGAGACTTGAGGATTTTCTATATTGCCTGGATTTACATAATACTGTAACTGAGGCCACTCATTTCACATCGCACAGTGAAACACTTATAGATCTGATTTGCACAAACGCTAATGTACTTAGCACTAACGTTTCCTACGTACCAGAGTTAGGAGCCCAT
>SJJU01070210.1:0-39502 GCA_012932125.1 Conopomorpha cramerella
CGTTGTCACGGCATAACTCCGGAACGGGTGGACCGATATCGCTAATTCTTTCTTTGTTGTGCTTATTAATGACAGCAGAAGGTTCTTATGAAAGAAAAAAATGACATCCACTGCTGGGCATAGGCCACCATATTAATAGTTAAGGCAGGACGACGTCTGTCGAGTCCACTAGTTAACAATAAATCAGCAATACACAACTAAAAATAAAGCAGTGAAGCAGGCAAAGCATTTAATCCAACGACAGAAGTTTAGAGTCGCTGCCAAGCAGAGATTCCCAATTAAACAGTCAGTGCAATTTGCATGTCGACTGTCTGAGTCAAGAACTTGTGATTATTTGAATGGGAGTCCCAACGAGCAATATTATGCCAGTTGGCAAGTGCCCCTCGGACTTGTTGATGGGCCTGGATTTACTGCGCGCTGGCAATAAGGACAACCGATAAAATAAAAGTTTCCCTATTTATTTTATTGTTGTGAAATTTTACGAAATGATTATTCGTTTCGCTCGAATAATGTCTATATCTGCCAATTTTATTTAGATAGGTCATAATCCTCGGGGAGAAGAAGAATCCCAACATTGGGAAACAACTACTTAAAAAAACGGTCTTGAAAGATATATACATATAGTATGACGCTAGTAGGGTTATAACAATAACGTGAGTTTCATGTTTCGATAATATTAAATAGTACACTTTTTATTTTTTTATCCAATCTGTTGTTATGAATATTATAAAAAATAAGACGGAATTTTCATATCATATTTAGTTTGTTTTGAACTAATTCCCTGTTTTTTATTCTGATTTGTTAGCTACTCATAATTTGGTGCTTGTCTAAGACGTATAACACAAAAAAATAATTCTTGTAATAAATATTTTCCGAGTTATTTTTTATGGTTCAATTAGTAAAAAAAATATGCTTTGCGTAAGGCGCACGCTTAATCAAATATAAAGCGAAACTTATTATTTCTGTTCGACGAAAACAATAAATTGCCCCGTTTTGTGAACGCACTTCCGTCCGTTACAGCCTTACAGCCATTCAAGTACAGAGATATCAGTTGAAGACCCTTCGTTAGCTATGATACAGGGTGATTTATTTTAACCGATACAGCAATAAATTTCCCCCGGCGCTGAATGGCTTATACACGGTCTTAGACGCTCGCCTGCAATTTGAGATCCCACTGTTGTATCCGAAATAATTTATAATATAATACCGAGGAACAACTTCGACAACGAATAATGTTCTTTTATTATGAAATAAGATAAAAATATTTTAAAGGATACAAATAATATTATTTTGTTTAAGCTTTGTCAGTGTGTTACCAGTACGTTTCTCTCGAAGAAAGCTCTCTACAGCTGTCGTCACTAACTATAATTTTGAGACATTTATTATATACTAGTTTTCCGCCCGCAGCTTCGCCCGCGTGGATATCGTTTATATTGCGGTATAAAGGAATATTTTTGTTTTTCCTCGGGAATATCATTTTTTTTCAGGATAAAAAGTACCCTATTATTTAAACTCTCAATCACTTTCCCATTTATAATATTAGTAAAATAAGTGAAGTTGATACTTGTTATCTTGATCTACACATGATGTTACTTGGGGACATAAAATGAAATTAATGTGCCCACACCAAATACAAATTCACTTGCAGTTTACTTACAGATTCAGTTACATTCGATTTTTCAATTTGAAGGGAGGCCTTTGCCTTGCAGTGGGATCCAGTAAGTAGGCTAGTAAACATTTTTAAGAAACACCTCCTTTCTGAAAGTCGCAGGTACATGATGATAAGTGCCAATCGCCATACTAGTAAAAGCTAGCATGATGGAAGCATAGTGTATTTTAGCCTTCACCTACAGAGATACTCGTAGTTCAATTCCAGATTACCGAGTTATTTGCCTTGTTACTCTTGAATCTGTCAATACAAGAGTTAATGCTAACACGGTAAGTGTCACTGAATGATGTTAGCTTATTCCGGTCATCCACCCATAAAAACGTTAGCTTATTCCGGCTATCCCTCCATGGTGGATTGTTGGAAAATGTATCAATAGAAAAACTTCGGCGCCGTAATTTATGTCGTAGAGAGGATTCACGGACGCGTATTTTCCAGATTTCCAAACTGTTTGCTATAATTGGATTCGAGTAATCGAATTATGGGAGCATGTTATTTTATGACAATAATTTGGAGCGTCTGTGGTCCAGTTGGTCGGATACTTGACTTGCAACCGGGAGGTCGCGGGCTCGAGTCCGGCTACTGGACGTGTACCAATGGGACTCTTTTTCAAAGCCTATGTATGCAACGCAACGCTCGTACGTTGAAGGACAACATCGTGATGAAACCTGCACTCCACAAGGTGTGTGAACCCTATAACAGCGATGGGCTCACGCCCTGTCACGCTGATTTAAATACGCTTGGTGAGACGTGAGCACTTGCATAGCAAGTGTCTCTGTCTACCCCGCTTTGGGATTAAAAAGCGTGAAGTGTATTTATTTTTATTAATTCATACTTTTTTCCACAATAAGTTCAGAAAGTTTTTTAAGGAAGTGCTTTATTTTGACACTTTCACATACATCATACTTGTGTGTCAAAGGACGAAAGGAAAGGGTACGAGGAAATATACTCTCGAAAGTAGGATACGAATTCAATATAAATTGTAATGTAAGCCTAATCTACTCGTAGTATCCGAGATACATACACGGAAATTAGCTGTAAACATTCACTCAAACTCGACGCAACACTCAATTTGGAGAATATCCACAGTTAATAAAAGCTCATAAAATCTTACTCATTCTCTATTAATAAGAATCATAACACTGTCTTACATTCTGAAAAAGCAAAAGAAAATAACGACCAAACATAATCACAAAATAACACCGCCCATAAACCTCGATTAGGGTAAACATCGTTTACAACATAACCATCCCCTTTGGTGACATTCATACACTTTTTTTCACTTAATATTTTTTCGAGTAAACGTTGCCGGTGGCGATTACATAAACAGGATTCAGGGGCGCCCTTAATGCAGCTAATAAAGTTTTATGAGTGACCCACGCCCAAAACGTGAAGGTTAAGGCATTTAGGCGACAATGCTTTTATCTTTTCTGTTTCACTGATTGTTTTGGTATTCGCGAATGATAGCAGACGAGACAACTTTGTTAGATTATACAGCTTGAGATGGGTTAAGAGAATTAATGAGAACGACCAGAATTCAAGATCGAGCGTTTCCAACTTTAAAGTAAAAAATAATGCCCTTTGAAAAGCTGTAAACGTTGGGTCGGATGGACGTTCGCCGAATAATAATTAGACGTCGTGATATAAAATTAAAACGGTCCAGGCAGTTCAAATATCACAAACATAAAATAATACGAAGACTAAAATAATATGTTATACCTGAAATGACAGATCACACAAAGATATTAGATATTATACTATTAAAACACAATTTTGCTCTTGTAAATGTGTATTATTTTATCTCCATGTTAATTAAAATGAAAAATATAAAGATAGAATTCACAGTAAAATGAGTGAAGGACTTGATATTATAAAAGCCTTTAACATCGTTGTAAAATAAATGTTCGCTAGAATACTTATACAAAGAGCAAAGCTTCGCTAATCTAATCAAAGGTACCTAAGAGAATGCAATCTGTAAGAAATTAATCACGGAGGGGAGAAATGTTCCCAATTTCTTTCTAGTGTCAGATCAATTCGTTTTTGTCTGGAATTCAATCTCAAACAGCATTTATCTTCGAGCCAACGAAGATGAGAATGCACGCGTCAAGTTTCTGCAAAGGTTACAGGTCGCCGAAACTTTAGCATCAGAAATGTTCAAGACGTGTCATGCAACACAGAATAAAATGTTTCACGACAAAAACAGACTTGGGTGTAATAAAAAAACACACTTTCCCTTGAGAGACATAAACAGCTAGCGCTTTTACGACAGTAGTCATCAGAGCTCAGCCTCGGCGAAGTAGAAGTGCTACACAGCGATAAGGTGGAGTAGGTAAATCAGTGCACTTTTGATACTAATCTAGCATCAATCACTCTTAAAATTATACTAAATATTTATCAAACGAAAGGTTCTTGGAGCCACATTCCTCTATCTAATTGAAATCGATGGCGGGTGAAATACGTCGAAATATCACATTTTCGGTTCCGTGACTTTGAGCGCGGTACGGCGACGGCCCGGCGACGGCCCGGGCGCGGCACGCCGACGGAGCGTACTCGCCGACATTGATGTATCGCGCCCGCCCTCTACCTACACAGTCGTAATCGATTTTGTTTTACACCTTAAATATTTTCGCATCAACGCAAAAAAAAAGAAAACAAATTAAGAGAGTGAAAATGATGAATGATTACAGCCAAGACGGCTGATTTATATTGTTAAAAGAAGCGGTGAACAGCCGTAACAGATGTTAGTCTCCTAAGGGAAATTGTTGACATACTTATTTGCTTATTTTTAAATACTTAATATAAATAAAACATTATAGTTTGTATGTGTTATTTTATGTTTGTTCGATGATAACTAAGATATTTTCAAGGTGGTAACATGATAAAGAAATACCCTGGTATGATGATGGCAAACCCGATGTTACGACGGGAATTTAAAAAAATGTTTAGATGAACGGCTAGTGCTCGTTGAAGTGCTGTATTTTTTCTTTAAAATTATTTTTACTTCAGTTTTCATGCTTTCCGTTCCATGCAGCTTTGGCCTCAACCCAAAAAAACCCACGAACATGTATGATGGTCGAAACATGTTTCAGTAAAACCTGAGATTGGACATACGGTTACAGTAAAACTAAGGTATAATTCCTCTGCCAATGTCAAAATATACCGTAGGAGTAAACAGATATAATCAATACGTTCCTTTTTAAAAGGGCAATTATGAATTAATTCATACATACCTTCATACATATACGTAAGCATAACTAACAAAGCAATCCTCGCTGACGTGTCGCGCAGTCATGCAGTACAGGTGTTCACATACTTGATCCTGAGTCATAGTGACCCGGCCCCGTGCTGGATTAGTGCCGTAAATCAGACCAGACATATTTACGATGCAACACTGTTAGGACTGGGACACATCTGTATCACCATATGGGCGACGTTCTGTGTTCATTATGTACGGATTTGTTAAAATATTAGTGTATTTGTCTAAAAAGTAGGGTGCCAGAAACAGACTAAGATCCTTTAGTACCGACACCAAAACGTTACCCCTATATACTGGGTCTAACTGTACTACCGTGTGGTGAAGACGAATAGAATACATGTACCACCATTCCAGCTCAACTTTTGCCGTGGCGGTCGTAAGAGGCGACCGAGGGATCTCTCCATCTCTCCAGAGGACGGGCTACAGCGCTCGCTGTGAGTTAAACCACAATACCACTAACCCGCTTGAAATTATCGATCGAGGGAGGCCCTCTTCCAGCAGTGGACGTCATGTGGCAGATGGCCTACTTATTAATAAATATGGATCGTTTAATTTATACTGTATTAACGCAATGCGCAAAATGTTGTAAAAAATAAATATAGTACAGTAAGTAACGTTCCGTGATGTGTTTTCTACGGCTTGCACATCCGATGACGTACATATATGTTGTATGTACCTAAAATACTACTTCAACAATTAATTACACTAATTTAGGGTCTGCTAGTCAGCAACCTGTTTGAGTGGGACCATTTTGTGCATTTCCCTCAAGCAACTCAACAATTTGAGCGTCTAAGTTGTAAACTAAGATTTACTACCCCTAAATTATGACGTAACAAAGGTCTACAGTCCTATTACTATCTGTTTAACATTGACAAATCCATGACGTCATCAATGTGAAGTATTCTGCCGTTGCATATTGGCTTGACCCCTCCATCAACTCATGATCGAAGCCCATTGATTAGCTAAACAATGTTCCTGTCTGTGAGAAATGTGTGAAACGTCACTTGACAGTAGGTAACAGGAATACTGTTTAGCACATCGATCGGTCGTTTAGATATTTTTAAGTAAGAGGGCGCTGATGATAACGTAAATGTCGTTGACGAAGTTTGTGTGGATATTTATTAAAACTGTATATTTTATTTAACTCGCAATGAGTGTAGGAATGTTATTCGGGTCAAATATGAAACTCTATTTTGAAGGAAATATTCTCAACTGATTGAGCTGAAATTTTGTATACACGTTCAGTTCGTTTGACGATTATTTCTTTAACTGACATTTTTCCAACACTTACAAGACTGCGCTAATATTTTTTAAGACACCACTGCAATATGGGTATCAAATGAAAGGACTTTCTAAACGTAATATGAATAATAAAGTTTAGTAATGTCTCTCTAAATCCAATATGGCGGACTTTTTATCCCACATACTTACTGTCTTTAACATTTTTTTAAAAAGATTTATTAATTTTCGTTTATATTATTTCCACCTTCTTATTTTACTTCTAATCGTATTCACGAAGCCTGTGGCGGATGTTGTGTTTCCATTTTAATTTTGTTATTTGTTGTTATATGTCCATTTTTATTACGAAAAACGTTATTAAATAACTGCATAGCGAGCTGAGGCGCTTACCTCGCTTGCAACCTAACCCCAATAAATATTAAGCGATTTTTTTTTAGCGTAAATAGCTGCGTGCCTCGGATCCGTGATTAATGTATGTACTCTCCCTAAACACCGTGCTGACATAACCGGTACATTCTGACGTACAAGTTGTGTACAACTACAGAGCAGAAACATGTCAAACTAAGTAAGTGCCTCAGTAGAGAACGTCTTCCGAACTAAAATGCCACTTAGGTTTAAATAAAGTTTTGAAGTGGTCTCTGGCGGGCTTATTTTGAGGCACGATTTCAAGTTTCCGTTTCCCTCATGCCAATGTCGAAAACAAGGAGTTGTCTGTTGCAATTTCTCTGCTAGAGTTGAAGACTCGAAGCAGTCATAACAAAAGTGAAGTCTTATTATCTTTCACGGGATAGTTATACTAGTGATCAGAATACTAGTTTTTTTTTACGATTGTAGCGATATCGATTATCAATTAATAATGCTTTAGGGCTGTGACTGTTGCCTTCCACTACAAAACATTTTAACGGCTAGTTTCGAAAATACATGGCTATACACATGTATGCCAACAGTCAAAGGTGTAGCGATACATGCTTCCATACGTGTCACGGCTGTATTACTGAGGTGAAGATAGAGACTAATAGATCTCCATTTGACGGATTCGTTCTTTTCCATCCTGCTGGAGCGGTCTCTACAAACCTGGCCCTCTACATCCACAACCATGTTTCGTCAAACCACATCCACATACACAAAACACCTACGAATCCCTTTTTCAATCTCGGTCACTACGTAATATCTTCTTTTACACTGCGATAACATCGCACACATTACTTTTTATTCTATTCTGTAGGTAATTCAAAGCGTTTGCACGTGCCAATTTTTCAAGTGTTCGTTCATCCTTTTTTACGTGATCTGTTAAGGCATGTGGGTGTTTTTGTCAATTCGTATTTGGTATATTATTATACGTTTCTAAAAATACAATACGTTGCGTAGAAATATATTATCCAGTATCTAACACTCATACGGCATCTTTGGGGTCAATAACCATGTGGAAAATATCCCGGGACATTTTCGTCGGTAGACGATTGTGAGATTAGTTATCTATAATATAAAAAATAATATCTGAATGTGTTTCTAAGCTCATAACTCGGGAACGGCGGAACCAATTAGTATAGTTTAGTTAGGAGAAGGTTTTTATGACATAATCGAGTTATGACATAAAACCTCTGTCAGATATACTAGTTTCCTTCTAATTTGAAGTACTCGCAACGCATTATTTCACTAACATACATTTAAGTAATCTTATACACAATCCAGCATTCAAACATAAAACAAATCCCTTGCCCTCCATTACGTCTTCATATAAATCTGTCAGGATATAGTGAATACTGTTGAGCCAAAGAGTCGGCAGGGCTTCAGCATCTTGAATGGATCCTTACTATGTTGTCTTAAATTATTTTATTACTTGATATACACTCTAACACGTGCGTACCTGATAGTGAATCGTGGTCTGAACTCTCACGAAAGCGAAATACAAAAGTTTTTGTATAGAGTCCATGGTAAGGGCTCTCCATGTCCCCAAAATCCTTGTAAGCCAGACACATTCCGCAGGAGCCGCGTCGCATCACTTGTCTCTGTCAGATCCGGACACTTGATGTTGACTTGAGCCAAATCCGAATGTTGCCCGACCTCGTACAAGTGTACGGTTAAGGATGTATTGCGTTTTCAAAATGTAGATTAACATTTATTATGGTAGAATGTTGTGGTAATTTATATTGCTTTATGTCGGATTATGGTTAATTAAATAGCAGAAGCGCAGTAGCCCAAGGGTGTTGGAGAAGCGGTCGAGGGTTTCACGGGCAAAATACCGTACCCTGAACTTGTACCAATGGAATTTATTTTTAAATAATTTTAAAGGAAAAAGAACCGACTTTAACCAGTACTAGTCACCTGCCCATAAGCTTTTCTAAAGTTCCCCTCGATTTATCTGGTTTGCCATCGCAATCGAGGGGAACTTAATAGAGAATAATCAGGGTTTGATGATGATCAAACCCTGATTTCCTTATTATGGGATCTCCATGGAAATATGTATCTTCATTCCAACAAAAAAATATCATCCAAATCGAAAAAAATACGTAGGTACATATAAAAGCATGTAGGTCGAATTGAGAGATTCCTTTTTTGGAGTAGCTTAAAAAAATTCTTTCTGCGAAAGTAACATTTCAACGAATAGCTCGGATCAGTACTCGCCCTAAGACATTTTCAGTGCCTATGTCATTCATTACCGCTTGCTCCCTTTTAGTATACCTGCACCTTATACATCCTGATATGATAATAATATTATAAGGCACAGGTACTGAAAAGGTCTTAGGGTGAGTACTGGTCAAATAGCTTGGATCAGTACTCACCCCGTTCAAATGTAACATTTGCAGGCGTCAAGACTCTTATTGTCTGACTGAAAGTCACTGTAGCAGTTCTATCCACCCCATCATGGAAGACATACGTTTCTGTACGAAATAATGTAATCCTACATAAAACATTAACCTAGGTGGATACAACAGGTATTTTTCTTGCGAAATCCTTATAAATGCAGATAAAACGAATTAAAAAGTTGAGAACAAATTCAAAGCAGCACCTCGGGTAATTCCACAAACTACGAACAAAAATACGACCATCGATCACGAGTCAATTGCGATTTTATGAAATATTACTTCTGAACTTTTTTATGACTGGCTTCGTTAAAAATAGTGAACAACTTTTATTTCTCTTTTGAGCTACCTTCGATTGAACGTCACAGACTATCGAAAACTTGTCCCATCGAAGATGTGAATGGTGAAGTTTGATCTGTGGAAAAGTTTTAATTGTCAGTGAACGACTTGGGATGAGCGGCGGGCGGCGGTGAAGACGCCAAGTATTTTGCACATCACGCGTTATAAGTTAACCGTTTTCAATAGATTTGTTTGCACAGAGCTCCGCCCACGTAGTCTACCGGTAGAATAAGCCATTCATGTCAGTCGCATAACTTCGGCCGAGCTGAGGCCAATATGTCACCGTACGTATTCTGACGGCAGCGTCCTATTCTCGCATGAACACGAGATAATTACGTATTATCCTTATTTTTGTAGTAGACTAATAGTTTTGCATAAACATGCTGTCTTAGCAGATCTTTTTATGCTCCAATGTATAACAACATTATCTTATTTTCAATTCACTACTATCCCACTATAGCAGTAAATTACATAATCAAATTGCTGTTCGTGATTTTTTTATAGATACAGTTACCTAGTAATAGAATTCGTTTCTGCATATGATATTTAATTTTTTAAAAATACAGGGTAGTCGCGTCTAGGCCATGGAAGAATCACTTCGCCACTGTCATTAATATCAACACGGCACTTTAGCAGTAAACAAGCGCCCGTAAACTTGCTTAACCCTAATAACGTTCCAGACACGTGGTTCTTATGGTTTTCACAGTCCAGTTGTTCAAACTGCTACCAGTTGTAGTGTTGTGAGCCAAATCAAATCTGCGTTATCTGATTGCGGTCCCCGTTGCGCGGCGACCACAGCTAACGAACCCCGCACGCCCTCACGTGCCACCGGCTTGTATTCACTGACCCCTCCCAACCACATCACATTGGGGCCCATGAGGTCACGTGACACACCTACGTAATACATAATATTGTGTAGTTCGCCCTAAACAGCGAATAGCTTTTATAAACATGTCGCAGACAACTCGACCACTTTGTCTAGTACTCACGTCAGCTTCCATAATACAATTATGTAGTAGCTACTTAATTTGAACTTGTAAATAAATAGGCAGTGAGTCGTGGGGCGAGAGTTGTAAATTAGACTTTGCTTTGTCAGTTTACACAGTTTTCAGTTACAGTTCCTCGCTGGGTTCAGAATACTAGGTCTCAGCAGGTACAAGTTAAGTTGTGAAACCTACTTTAATATACTTACGCGTGGTACAGAAAAGCTCTCGGTCATTTTGGGCGCTGACCGGTGTCAATGAAACATCTCAATCAATGGAAAACATACTACTCACCAATAGATAGGTAACTGTGTCTCAGTGGCGTGCACTGGCTTTTAAGACAAGGTAGGCATGAATCTTCAAGGATTGACACCTTTTCTTTTTTTTTTTTTTAATCACTATGAACAAGCGTTTGACCACCATCCTGCCTGATGTTAAGCAGCGATGTGGTCTACGATGGAGCACACTTGTTCAGTAGGTACTAGAGTACTACACCTTTGTATAAATTGTCTTTACGAAATATATATACCCACAAAACACAGGACTTTCTTAGCCTATGTCGTGAGTACAACAAAAAAAGATTTAGCAATAACTCTATTATTAGGTCGGGTAGCCAAAATACTAAGTTAGGCAGTGTCTTTTTGCCAATATGGTGTGCACGCCACTGTTGTGTCTGTACGATACAAGATATTTGCAACAGCATATGCCGCCGCCGTCGATTTGACAAAAAAAAGAAGACCAAGATGTGCGCTTACCAACAAAAGCAACTTAGTTCCGTCGTGTTTACGTAATCTTGCAACGCAGCGCGCAGTATACATTGGCTCTTATTGGTAAGATTTTTTATACCCCATGGAAGCAATCACCACATATCACGTTGGGGTATCTATAATTTCTATGTGTGAGACTAATGCCTATGTTCAAGTGAGTACCGCACAATAAAGTAAGAAGATTTGTTGACCTATATGTTGTGCGGTATCTATTTACAGTAAGCAGTTGTAAGTGGATACTCACTATAGATACCTATCTATACTCTTCACTAAATCCTAATTTGTGTTTTCAGAGTGTGGAGCTTCGTAGGGCATCGTAGGGCGGGGAAGGGCGGGCAAGGGCTGAGAGTCGTAAAGTTTTACGACACCCGCCGCCGCCGCAATGCCACGACCGCGATCTCGGCCTATTGTGTCCCGCCGCGATGTCATGGCGTGATTAACATGCTCTTCACTTGAACAATTACAACAATCATTCGGTTTCATGTGTGGCGGCGTTGCCTCTTTCATATAGACAAATAATCCGGAAGAGTTTATAGAACAGGGACAAGCCCACCACCAACCAAGCCCTACTCTCCTCTTGGGCCATTCTCTGGAGACGTGCGCGTCTACATGTTTTGAAGATGCAAAAGTATCTTTTCAACGCTTACGTTTTCTTGACTCCAAACAAATCATCTTTGTCCATCACTGTTTTGTTGCCAACTCTTTCCCTTCTGGAACATTGACGACCACTGTACCGAGACTTCGGTACAAGTTCGAATAACGCGAGAGTGGCTATCGTGGGGTTTTAATGGGTGCGAATCCCCATATAACCCCGCCGTTGTCCCCGTCAGCGGTTCAGTATCCATAACGGAATTACCCAGTTTAAAAAAGGCTAGTATCAACATTCCAGTCAATAGTGTTTATTTCCATTAGTATTTAATATTACGGTCCGTACTAATACAACAATAATTAACTAAAAAAACTCGAAATAAATAATACACACATCAAAAGTGTCTAGGGATCAAGAGAACATTTTTAGCTCTCACTTCGCACGGGTAGTCAGTCGATGAATTTAACTGTCCCTAACTTTTTAAATTAACTGTTGTGTTAACCCGTTGTTGCTTTCCAGTGCCTTACATAGGGCCGTTAGAGTTACATTCACTGCCTTTTTAATTAAAAAAAAATATTTCTTACTCAGATATAGACTCATAGAAATTTTCCTTTTAGTCTTACACAAACTACCTAGTTAGTCAACTACATAAGTGTGTTGTAACAACCAAAAAATAAATTAAACCAAGATTGACGTATCGGTTAATCCTACTAATATTATAAATGCGAAAGTTTGGATGGATGTCTGGATGTATGGATGGATGGATGTTTGTCCTTCTTTCATGCGGAAAGTACTGGACGGATTTTGATGAAACTTGACAGTATTGTAGTTTATAAACTAGAATAACGTATAGGCTATAAAGTAAATTGGTTAAAGAACGTTTTCCAGATCAGCTAGTTTATTAATATTACTTAATTTCGCTCCTAAAAGGTTATCACATACCATTACTAGGAGATGCCATTAAAAAAAGAAAAACAAAATACTATTTTAAAATAAATTGCTGGTTCGTTTCTTTGAAATGCTCGTACTCTGTGTACAGCAACATTTCTAAGTTTATTACTGCGCAATGTTTTAATGCTAAGTAATAATTTCGATTCGTGTAGTCGTCGGAAATAATCATTTACAACATTTCTTTGACATTGGAAATAAACACTTTCATCTCAATAAATGGAAAACGTGTTTGATTTTATTGAAAGTTAGTACATATTTTCCTTTACACAGGAACTCCAAATAACATGGGTAAATAAATGTTGCTATTAGTTGTAGAGTTCAAATTGGAACATTATGTTTTATAAATAAGGTTTTCTTCTGAAGCAACAACCAGAAAAGGAACTACTTAACCACTTACATGAATATTCTCTCAGTGAAATTGTTCACATGCAAATCTGCCCCTGAGTTTTAAATCAACACAGAAATATTATATTGACGTAGGTACACTACCTGTACATGCATGATTGATTTTTATGTTTTCTTTAGGATTTATTCCGAAGCAAGCTGCTGACTGCAACTTTACTGCCTTGACAACACCTAAAGTGTTTATTGATCAGTGAACAAGCGTTTATTTTGATTGAGGTAGCTAAGCTAGGGACATTTTAAGTTACTATTACAGATTCTTGATGTTCCAAAATTCATATTTATTGAGATAATAACATACAAAGTTAAATCTTACAGGTAAATTATTCTGCCATCGCGATAAAATCGCACCAAAATTTGAAATGTCAGAAAACGATGATCAAAGTGAGAGCAACAAGTTGTTAGCTTATACACTGAAAATACGAATTAGTTTCTTAGGAAAAACTTAAATTTTTTTTAACTAAGTGGGACTTTAATGATTCAATTACTGGTTACCTATGGAGCCTCCAATTTTAATATTAATTGTCACGGTTGTGGGACATATATTGTACACTGCTGCTATCTCCTATCAGGTAGCTAGTAGTATGTGTGTCCAAATAAATAGGTGTCGGACTCTTTCTTTAAAAATACAAAAACAAACAGAAGACCGAATAGAAATAAATAGGTACGCCGTATAAAATATACCGTTGTTTTTCCTAATTCAAGGATTTCCAGGACAATCGGAGCACATTTGGTCACTTAATGGCGCAAATAATAGATATTTACAATGTTGTTTACTACAGATTCTGGTTTCCAAGGAAATATACAAAGAATGCTTGAGTTGAATATACGCGTGTGCTAGACTAGATACAAACAATATTCGTACTCAACGGAACATAACTATTATGCCCCAACAAATAGGATATATTATTTGGATGGTACTCGTATGCATCTTTAATTAATCCAGTGCCAATTAGGGCCAGATTAATTATTTATTTACCTGCTGCTACACTTCAATTGTATCTGCTCTCTTTTTGTGTTTGTTTTATTTTCTTTGTGTTTATGTTAAAAAAAACCTCGATACCCTAAACTTCTAATGTACCCATATTAACCTTGTGCATTGTATAAATAAACGTATTTTCATTTCATTGCAATTATGAATCCTCATTTTTCATTCCCGTTTGTAACATTTTGTTTTATTACCTCTGTCTTTTGGTGTTAATCATGTCGTATTCTGCTGCCGTCAGAATTCAGGTATAAAAATAGCCTACAGTCGTCAAGCATAATGTATCATTTTACATACATACATACACTTCACGCTTGTCTCCCAGAGGGGTAAGCAGAGACTACAGATCTCCATTTGTCACGATCCTGACATACCCCTTTCGCTTCATCTACATTCATACATCTTTTCATACATGACCTCCGGTTTCGAGTACTTTTCACGCCACCTTCGGCCAGGACATCACCAATCTGGTCTGTATATGTCCTTCTGGGGCGACCTCTACTCACCCGGCCCATTACATCACCCATATAAATCTCTTTCGTCAATCGACTTTCATCCATTCTCTCCATATGCCCAAACCACCGAAGCATGCCCTTTTCAATCTTGGTCACTACGTCTTCCTTCAAACCGCAACTTTTTCTTATCACACTATTCCTTATTCTGTCATTCAATGTGACGCTTTTCATGCTCCGCAATGACCGCATTTCTACGGCATTGACTTTACTTTCATGCTTCTTCTGCCATACCCAACTTTCACTCCCGTACATTAAGGTAGGTGCCAAGGTGAAAGAATAACTGCAATCCGTGCCGTAGTGTTTGAGTTTGTTCGTAACAAACATCCAAAAATACGAATACTTATACAATATTATACATTTAAGTTACTAATAATCATTTTGTGCTGAGATTAAATAGAAGATACTTCGTCTTTTATGTTATTTTTCGTAAAATAAATTTGAATAATCAATGAAGCCAAGGCGAGGTTTGACAGAACATTCGCAAATGGAGATCGATTGTCTCAGTCTCCCCTCCGTCCGAGAATTGTGAAATAAAAAAAAATCTTTGTTTTCGACAAGAATAATTGAATCAATATTTTTTTAAGTTACTTCTGTCAGTTCCAGGAATCAAACCAATAAAATGCAAAAAAACTTCTATTGCATCAAACGAAAAAAAGCTTGGTAATAATATGATCTATCTTCTTTTTATATAAAAATGAATCGCTGTTCGTTAGTCTAAACTCTAGAACGGCTGGACCGATTTGGTTAATGTTAGTCTTGAATCACACGTGGAAGTCCAGGGAAGGTTTAAAACGTGTATTTCATCCAATAAACGGGGTACAAAGGCAAATCCAAATTATTACCGAGACATCTAGTCTAGTCTATATATATAAAAATGAATTGATGTTCGTTAGTCTCGCTAAAACTCGGGAACGACTGGACCGATTTGGTTAATGTTGGTCTTAAATCGCACGTGGAAGTCCAGGGAAGGTTTAAAAGGTGTATTTCCTCCAATACACGGGGTCAAATCTTCCTACGGCAAAACGAACGTTTGTAGGGACAGCTAGTTCTTAATATATTTGATTGTTAATTTTCCAATTATATAAAACAACACAAATCTTTACTGAGAGTGGAATAGAACTTGTAAGCCAGACCACAGTAAGTCTCGCATTAAAGACAGATCTAGGCACGAAGAAATACATATCAAAAGGAATAACACATTATTTTATCTGTTATCGATTTCCATTTAAACTTGCATCAAGCAACAAAATAAGAACACAATTGTTCAGTGTTAGTTTTCAATAAACTGATTTAAGCGCGGCCCAACTCGGCTCTACATCTGCTAATTACTTGCCAAGTTGTTTTCGGGCATAATTTCAGCTAATTGCAGCGGCAGTCGGCATCGAGCCAACGCAGCTACCTACCGAGCTGGAAGGAGCTTTTACCTTAAATCAGGAACTTTGGGAGTGAATTCAGCTTTAAATTGTTTACCGGACAGTTGACCAAATCGATTCGGGTTCGGTTTGTTGGTTTGGGGAACAACTGTACGTGGAAGGACGTTTTAAACTGTCATGACTAATAAATTACGCTGTACAAGAGTGTACTAAGTAATCAAGTAACAACAATTACAGACCTATTAATTTATTCACATAAAGAGTGCTAAGTTAACAAAACGATGATAAGTCAATGATACCTCACGATTCTCTTAATTAAATATTAAAAAATTGGTAAATAATTAACCCGATTATTCCGTAGAAATTTCGTAACTCATCTACCTTTGTGCACTGTACTGTTACACCTAATCTATATTAGGAATAAATTAATATTTTACACGCTAAAAAGTTTAAGGTTTCTATTCACAGCAGCAGTAAGGCAAAAACATGCATAATTATATCTGTCAACCACAGATACCACGCCTAAAACCACAGTTTACAACATCTGCCGAAGTAGGCTTAAAAATCAAGCTTACAACAGTCACGCAAACACACACTCTCTGGTATGCGTCCCTAGCGTACGTTTTCCCGTCCGACATTACAGCCTCGCACTCCATTTACCAAAGAGAAGTGAATAATTCGTGCCCGAGTAAAGTGTCATTTTATTCCAGTAAGCCGTAATAGGATCAACAGGGGCTCGTATCAGCAATCAATCAGATTCTATTACCATAAAGAGCCAACCAGTGTGTCTTTAACACAACAGTTCATAACAAATGAAGCGATTTATTCCCACCCCAGTTCTGCTCTCATTGTGTTAACTTTTTGCGCGCGAATATTTTGCTGAGCAAAACACAGCGCGATCGCTTCGCGGGTCATGTTTTGATATCGCTTTGACATTGTTATCTGGAATGATGAATGGACTTTTTGTAACAAATGGACGGCGTGCTACAGCGGTGGAGTGACCGGCGAGTGCTTTTAAAGAGCTCTTACAAAAGACATTGTTATTTTAAACTTCCAATCCAAAGAGAGAAATGTTTTGTTTCATTTATTTTTGATGGAGTGTCACGAGTTTTCAGTGCATATTTTTTGGGAGATATTTTCACTTTGATCACGTGAAAGTAATGAAAATCATTCGATGTGCATTGTACTTAAATTCAAGGAATTCTTTCACATAAAGTGTAAGAAAAAGTAAAACGACACCGAGGTGGTAACGTTCAGTAGACCCTCGAGATAACGACGAGTTTACTGTATGCTTCTGCAGTCAGTCGTGTAGGCAATTCACGAGAGAATTGAAGAAAAGTAGTTGTTGAATAACTTTATCACAAATGCCAAAAAAACAAAGATTCATATTATTACTATGCTTACGGTGTTATACCGGCGGAACTTGTCCAGGAAATATGTATACTCCATAAGTGATAGCAATATCGCCTATTAAGGATTTACATTGTGTGTTGCTTTCCTTCAGGATAGTAAATACCCATGAAACATTAATTATTCACTATATTTCGTACTATGGTTGTTTATGTTTAAATAAAGATAAGACTCTTCCATGTAATACTTTATTTCTTTCCACGACCATCCTATCCCATAAAAATATAAATAATAATGAGAGCAACTTCTTTCAAAACGAAAAAGTTAATAACTACTGAGTTCTGTAGCACAAAACGGGATAAACAAAGGCTAAGCTCGCCCACATCAAAGTAAACACTATTCATAGGCGAGTACCGCTCGAGTAGCATATTAAATACATCAAACCCAAAACAGATGATGGGGTCAGCGCGATTATTAAAGCACGCGCTAAACAGTCAATTAACAATTCTAAGCGATTTTGAGCCTAGTTCCATTTAAATGCCTCTCACAGTAGTTACTACACTAACCACGCAATATACGGGTTACCTATAAGTATCAATTTCCTATTTACAAATGACCTGTATTTTAGAATGCAAACTGTAACTTTGCGTAATATGATTTTACTAATTGGTACGTGCAATTGTACAGTATCGCTTCACTCGCAATTATTATCCAGTGGCACATAATATTCCGCACATAATATTCGGTTTAACCCATAAATACTATACGTGAGGTTTACCAACCTGTTAACGCTAGATGTAGGACTAGTCGACTAACTGAGCCTTCTTTTCTTAGATACCTCGCTACATTTGAGAAAGTTGTCGGACATAAAACTATTAACATAAAATGTAGGTGCCTACTTAATTTGGCTAGGACATCAAATAACCTTCGACATGTCAATAATACACTGCTTTTACTGCATTGCGAATAATCGACGTATTTGTTGTATTATCGATTATAGCCCTTCACTATTCGCGAGAGCGTTAAACCACAATAAAAATAACCTTTCAAAGTGTACAAACAAACAAAAATAAGGAACTCTCAAGAACACGCTACTCTTTCAGGCGAATTCCGATGCTCTGACAAGCGAGTTGAGCGCAACAAAGGATGTTGGCGCCAAATGGAAATAGTTGCGGCACTCAATAAGTCGCCGCCAGAAGCGCATTCCTCAAGAAGCGTCACATTGCTGCTGAAGCTCCTTTGTACTTCGCAACCTTACGATTAAACACGACGAAATACCTCCCAACGCATTCTACGTAATATTGTCTCGACGTCCCCGACAAATAATTCCAAGCCTTAAAATAAAATAACCAACGAAAACATCAGGCTGAACCCCTCGCTTTCATAAAACACTCAAAAATAAAAGGAAGTACATACCAACATAACATTTTTGTCCTTTAAATTTAATCGTACAGCCCGAGTTATGCCAATAACGAAATCAATTTGGAGAATATAGGTTGGCAGGCACTCTGGCCGTAACAGTCAAAAAATTAAAATCTACCCGTTGACAGATTTTTAGCAAATTGACCGTGTGTGCTCTACACGATCCAATTTTAGTTGACAAAGCCGGCATTAACCTTGAGGGTCCTCTGTCACCGGCTCCCGACGCCAGGGATATAAACCCAGTTCAAGAATAAATTAAAGCGTTTTGTGTCCTGAAACGCGCCGGTACTCAGGTACCGTTCAAAGCTCGGCGCGCCTCGTAAAGACTTGTTCGGTCTCAGAATTCACGCATATCTCTTCACTGAGCTACCGGATGGGATTTCAGCAAATTACCATCCCTTTCAACGTTTTTTTACTCCACGATCCCTAACTACGAATAAAGAGCTTGTATACAGCCCTTACCCACACAATATCATATGAGAATCCGTTTAATAACGCACCGGCAGGATTTAGGCCGATCATTTCTCCTCTCTGAGGCCGCTTTATGAATGCCTTCGCATCTGGATATAAAATTTTCGGCGCCGAGACCGAGATTTTATGCGAATTTTTATAGCATTGTCTTCGTAAATGTTGTCCAACTTTTATTACCCATCAAAAAGACCTGCGAAACGACATTACTGTGGACATTTTGCTACACAAAAAAGGGAACAAAATATGCCCATGAATGAGAAATCGAGTTAATTTGACGCAATAATAAACAAATGATAACAATATCACCGTTGAACGTGGAATGCCTCATTATTATTTTGTTATTTTAAAATTAATGTTCTCGTACCTTCGCTGCTGCAACCGCATGGCTGGTGGCGACAAGCAAATTAATTAAGTTAAAAAGCAAGCAAAATAAACTTGTGCTCCCGGTTGAGCATTTTGAAATTTTTATTTTTTCCATTGTTGGATTTCTCTTAGTCGTGTGTTTACTCCGCAGGTAGATAGCAATAGACGTTTACAACATGGGTATAGGTACACGATCGAGGTAGAAATTGTATGTTAATTTTGAAGACTCCCGTGGGATGTCGTTACTTGGCCGCACATTAATTTCAGTCGAAAATTTCAAAACAGCTCGCAGCAGGTAGGTTCCGTCTTGGCGGAGCTTGATGAATGACTCGACTGAAATTCTCAATTTCACATAAATAAGTAAAACATAAAACGACCCTTATGTTCAACGACGGAAAGGTTCATATTCTTTAATAAACAAGTCTGCTGAGTTCATTATAAGATTATGAGGTCTCTTCTACGAGGAGTACAAAACGTTGATCACTGTGCAGTTTTAAATTTCCCAAGTGACTCATCAACGAAAACTGCTAGATATTAAAAATATGTTATTAAAAAGTGGCGTACTTAATATTTATTACGTGTATTCAGCACCATCCTTTTGTACTTAATTGCTTAGCGGGTTTTAATTTCAATTTTTAATAGTAGCTACTTCGCCATAAGACTTAGGTAACTAAACTTGTTCTGTAAGATCCAATGGTCCACTGCCTATTAATTAATTGTGTGATCCTAAAGCGCACCATGTAGTAGAGCCGATATAGAGCAGATGTTCAGCGCAACTCTTAGATTTTATCAAGCTGCCATCTAACTTCTACTTAGCAACGACTGTAGAGGCAATATCTTAGGCGCACAGCTAATGAATGTGCCAAAGCACGGAAAAATTACACTTAAAGGTGCTCATCCAATCGGTGTCCGGACCTAACAACGTTTCTCAACATAAACAGTATTGCAACATGCCTGTTAATTACCCTAAATCTGTTTGTATGTTTGTGAATTTGTTTCCTTTCAGAAAAATCTTGACAGGCAGTCAATACGGGTTATAGGAATAAGTAGTACCGAGACTATTAACTTTTAATCAAACATACTACCACTAAGCTTTAGAACCACAACTCCAAAATTAACGTTTATCTCGTATAAACTTCTACCCCCCTTTACCCTCCGAGGGGATGAATTTTGAAGAATCCTTTCTTATCTCAAGTAAACATTTTAAAATTCAAAATTTCCCTGTGCAAAATTTCCTGTTTCTGGGGTCAAGGGTTTGGGGGTGGGCGTTGATGTTTCAATGATGAATTAATCAGTCAAGACAATATATAAACACTAGCTGTCCCGGCAAACATTTGTTTTACCGTAATAAGTTGCCTTTGTACCCCGTGTATTGGGAGAAATGCAACTGGTAGATGCATAAAAAAATTTATATTAGCCGATTCTCAGACCTACTGAATATGCATAATATAAAATTAGGTAAAAATCGGTAAAGCCGTTTACGGAGTATATATATTAGATATAGAGATTATATATTTATTATTAGATTATTACAAACTGGTCCCGACAGAGATTATCATGTCTTAACTGCCTATATATTAGGTAATATAATTTCCCGTCTAATTCACCTTTTTATATACCTATATCTTTTTTATAATGTTAACTCAAAAAATCAAATATTACCAGGATAAGGTTCTTATGAAACAAACAAAAAAATAATTAGAGGTATTAGCCCAGTCGTTTTCGAGTTTTGAGCTTCGCAACAAATTCCACAATATATTTATATGTTATAGATTGGTAGGATCAGGTATCGGTGTAAGGTGTCTGACTGTAGTGTCGAGTGTGAAGTACAGGTTCGACGTTTGCGGTCCCCGTACGTAGGTGAGTTGGCACCGAGCCATCCGACAACCGCGCCGGATGTACAGTCACGCGCGAGAATACCAACCATGTGAAACCAAAACCGATCTTCAGCAAGCACCAAAACATAGGTATAAGAAGTACAAGACGAAAAATCCAATGTGCATCAGCCGAAAATCTAGTCACAATATCCAACTGAAATTTTACGCTTTTCTTCCCTCCTACAAAGAGTAATAAAAACAGTTGACGCGAATGAACATAGCGTTATCAGAAGTTTGGCAAACATCGGAATAGTGGAACGCAGTCGCGTTTATAGGCTACCTCGGTACCGTTGTGCAACTGTGGAACTGGAATATGAATCACTTGCTGTGACATGCAGCCATTGTTCACTCATATTATGTAGGTACACACAGTACACAAGGTATTTTAAGTAGGTAGGTTTTAAAAAAATCGCTAGCAACCAAAACTATGACCACCATCTTGCCTGATGTTAAGCAGCGATGTGGTCTACGATGGAGAACACTTGTACATTAGGTACTTATTTACCCCAGTAACTTGAAGACCTATGCAGGCTAGTATAGTCACAGGCACAGGAAGTAGAGAAAAAACACAGGTATATCAATTTAAGACGTAATTATCAGTCAATTTACCTATACGAAATACATACATGTTTTACCTATGTCACCCTATGTTATCGGATTGCGGAAGCACTTAATTTCCGGAATATTATTAGTACAGTTATAACAACAGACATTTACTTAGCATGTCTACCCCCCTCTGGGATTAAAAGGCGTGAGTATATTATGTAATAGCTAAATAAAATGACTTAGTCCGTTGCAACTTAAAAATAAGAGTAGTTTTTCTCTCTTCTGGCATTATATTTAATGTCTGCCGGTAAGAGCGGCCGTGTCGGTTGTTCGCGAGTAATTAGATGTCCATTGAGGGGGTTGTGGGTTCGACTCTTGTATACTAAACCCCATATTTAAATAATACACACAAACTTCACGCCTTTTAATCCCAAAGCGAGGTAGGCAGAGGCACTTGCTTAATAAGCAAATGCCCACGGTTTACTATTTAAATAATATACATTGTATAATACATACCTACTTCACTTTTTTACATAATTTGAAATGTTGAATTAAAGAAAATTTTGCCAAACCCGCTTTAGGGAAAAGACGTGATGTAATCAAAGTTTTATATCAGAGATTTACTCTCTTTTTTATCGTCAAGCCATAGAAAACATAACAAAGCTTATATTAAAAGTTCAAACCATGTATTACGGCGCGAAGATTAACAAATTCAGCTTCTTGGTTACTTGTTTGTTTGCTTATCCTTTGTCAGCTGGTGACCCGCAACGGCACATTAAACTAAAACTACTGTGTCCAAACGCGGAGCAAAATAACGAAGGTAAAGTAAATGCTTTATATTTTGTCGATTTTCGCGCGTAATACCCGGTTTTAAACTATATTATAATGTCATGCGCGGTTTTCCTTTAAAACGAAAAATTAATGTAACAACTTATCCAGCAGTGGACGTTATGTGGCTGCTGATGATTATGTTTTATAACTTAACTTACCTACTACTTAACTACAATTTTAATTAGCGTGAAGTCTACAAGTGAAACTATGAGTTAACAATAAGTGTCGATTTATCCTATTTCAAATTTTGTTGCTTACAAAACGATCACGGAAATCATTGGAAGAGACCCTCGGCCAGCAGGGACTTAATATTAATCTACAGTAGTAGTACCTACTAAGCATTTACTAGCATCTACCAGTCAACCTCACAACTTGGGAGAACATAAGTGCGGGTTTGGTATATAAACCATGAAACCAGAAAAGTACCTTGGATAGTTATTTTATTTATTTATTAGTAAGTATAACTAACAACAAAAATTAATAAATAACTAGTACACACTGGAACATGACCCCGAGGTATTCTTTACATACCTAAGACTAAACCCGGTGATGCGAAATCCGCTGTTATTCCTGTTCCGTATGAATTTCGAGTTAAAATATATTATGTAATATATTATATTAATGTAATATTATGTTTAGTTCTCTATCTCGCTAATAAATCACTTTATTTGTTTTTTTTGTTACTCACTTTGTTTTTTATAATTTAGCTCAGTTAGTTACTAGAGTTGTTTTGTATGCTTTATTATATCTCTTTGTCCACTCTTGGTACTATATAATATGCATGCTGTGGTAGCCTGTAATTAGGACTGCATGTTATGTTGTATTAATTCACTATATTATTATTTTGTTTTTTTGTATGTGTACATGTCTTGTTGGCTGTCCTAAACATATAAATAAATAAATATTCCAGGGGCCAAAGTCTGTTACACTCTCGTATTTGGATCGTTCTGTCATCGTATCGGCAAAAGATGTGTATTGCTGATTCGTTACTCTAATTTCCCTGTCTTCGGTAGAAAAACAGCGATGCTCATATTTTTCCCCTACGATGCCAGAGCGATGCAACTACGAAAGTGTAGCAAAATTTACTCTTAGCTTTATATATCTCCTTCCCCACTAAGTTTAGTTAAAATCAATTGTATAGTTTCGCCTTTAGCCGTGTGGTGACGGCGAATAGAATACATGTGTCACCACCCCAGCCCAACTTTTCCCGTCATGGGGGTCGTAAGTAAGAGGCGACCGAGGAAGCTCTCCAGAGAACGGGCAGCAGCGCTCTCTGTGAATTAAACCACAACAACACCAATGCGATCGCCAACCCGCCTGCCAAGCGTGGCGATTACTGGCATTTCACCCCAAATAACGGATCTCATTGGGGGAGGCCCTCGTTCAGCAGTGGACGTTATGTGGCTGATGATGTATAGTTTCGCCTTAGCTGGGTTTATACCTACATGTTTTGGAGTGCCGGTCCAGAGTAAGCAGTGTCCATCGCTGTCATTGATCTTCAGGTCCAGGTTAAACTGATGTGCGCTGTGGTTTGTTTCAATTGCACCTACTAGTGTTACTACGGGGATATGTAATATAAACCTGAATCAATTTAATGATTGTTTGAGTGATACGGCGTGTAAATTGTCTACCTATATACATGGTTAGTACGGGCTTGTTACGATCGTAACGTGCATGGCTGGTTCCAAGTTGCTTTTAACATTTCACATTAAAATATATTTTTTATTAATTTAACTGATGCATGTAGGTAATTTATATGCCGGATCAATCAAACTATCATTCAATAGAGTCTAATGTGATTGTTTTAATGCGACAACTTCACAACTTCATTTAAGTGATATAAAAACCTCCATCACGTATATACTAGTCGACAGTTAAACTTTAACCCCCTTACCAATAATCGCCTTTTTACTTACACAACTGTTATTACAGGTCTACTTGATCTGGTTAGTCCGTATTTGACATACAACTGACAAGTTAAGTTGAGCTTTGTGTATCTTCTAAATAGCAATTCCGCCATTATTGATAAGACCCTTAGAGGTCCCCTCGATTTATCTGGTCTACCTTCATTCCTTATTATGTCACCACTATAAAACGTCAAAATCTGTTCAAAAGTGAAGAATTCATCCGTCAACAAACATAAAAAGCATATATGCGGTCGAATTGAGTAACATCCTCTTTTGAAGTCGATTAAAAAGACAGTTATTGAAAACTGTTTTATTCAAACCGGTTTCAAGCATTTTCGTGTATTACTTTGTAATTCAATTTTTTTCTAGCCGAATGCACCTAGCTAATTTAAAAAATACCGAAAATATCTCAGTTCGGCGACATTACTAGCATTTTCATTCTCCCCATTATTTTTGTTAGCTACGTAGGTACTTATCAATATGAAGAAAATAATAAAAGCATTCATATTATTTCAGCCACATGAAAAACGAGCTTAGCACGACCGTCGAAAAATTCGATTGAGAAAATTGTTGTCATAATCTACCCTCTTTGTCGTACCTACCTACGTCGCTGATATTATTTTTATAAACGCAATTTATCTTTTAGATTTCGTTGGCGTTTTTTTTTTTCACGTAGGTATAAGAGAAATTATCGTAATATCTTGCGGTAGCAGTTTCCCCCTAATTGGTTGTGGATGACAAATGAACGGCTGCGGAATAGTGACGTAATTGACAGGGCAATCTACGCTTCGCCCAACACGATGGATCTCGCCTCTCTACACCCCTTTCATGGCAAAACGAACTTTACAATAATACCAAAAGCGTGTCTCTCGCCTAAAGCGTACTTGCATTGTTTTCAAGTCCACTAACAACGTTTCTAGTTGCGTACACTCCATGTTGCTCAGTCTCGTTAGTTGGGGTAGCTGCTTAGTGAAAACGTCAGTGACGTCACAAAGTATTCTATGAATAGATCACGTAGTATATTTTCGTTGAGTATCGCTCGCCCCCGGGGAGAGTCTGGGAGTGAATACGTCCGCAAGTGAAGTGCGTACAACAGTAACTCACTATTATCCGCGCGGTTAGAGTTGCGTCAATGGCACAGACACGTGACCCGAATGTAGAACACCACCGCCACCTAATAGCAAAAGAAATACAGCAATATTTCTTACTTACCAGTCCAGTTTGATTGCTTCTTCTTGCGAGTGAAACAACTTAATGTGGTGGGCTTTATTAGTTCTTTCCATTTGGATTTTGTAGCTCAAATTTTCATATTGTGAGTGCTTCAATGCACATACAATAGTTTATTACAATTTTCATTGCCGTTTTACTGGAAATAAATGCAAAAAAAACTAAACCTAAGGGTATGCGGAAGTTTGTATTGGTATATTTCATGTAGATTTATGGTTCCCCTTGTGATACGTAAATATAATAATAAACATTATGCAAAAAGCAATTACGCTTTTTATTCCGTAATATGTATTAAAATCGATCATCATGGAGGATCGGGGAGGCTTATGTCCGGCTGTGGGCATCAGTGAATCGATGGGAAGAATACGTAGCGTGGCTTGTCATTATTTTTACGACCCTCATCAGACAGGGTATTACCGAAACGAGATAAAGTAAGAAGTTTAAAGTTTCATCCCAAGCTCCCTTCGCTCTCGTATCGTAGGTGAACACAGGATTTTGCAAAGTCAACCTCTAAGCGCTTTAATTGGGGATTGAAAGTTTCTGTAGGAAAAACAAAACGGTAAGCGCTAGTAAAATCGTGGTGAGTTCACCAGTTACTCTACACACACAAGGTAGTTTGATGTTAGGGAAACGAAATAAAATTAAAAAATGTTCCCTTTAAAATGGGAGTAGTAACTTGTATGTTTATATTTTCTTCTCGTCAAATGTTTGTTAAATTTCATTGCACTATTGACTACTGAATAATTTTAAAGAAAAAAGGACCGACTTCAACCAATAACAGTCACCCCTACGACAACATCAAGTTCATAAACTACGAAGCTTTGCGTACTACAGCTACATTACAATCTTTGATTGAACAATCAATCATCCCCTGTTTTAGTACCCTTAGGGTTAGAAATTTTTTCCCAAACATATAAGGGACCAACTCTTTCCATTATAAAATAATTATCACAATCGGACTGTAAAAAGTTATGCATAGTTATGAGTACCTCCTCCGTTTTTTCATTGGTCAAAAAATTATTAGTACAAAGTAAGTAACTAAGCCCAAAAGAAATTGGCCACTGTTAAATGTTAAGCGCCCTACAACTCTTGAGCTTACACATTACTTTTATACTGTTATAGCATTTATGTCATGTTGTCTTCGTACGCAGACCTCCGCTGGCATTCCCAACCACAAACAAATTACGCGATTCCCCCCCCCCTCCCTCCCGCAACAAATCCCGCGTAATGTCTGTCTTAAGCAATACCATTAAACGGAACGATGTCAACCATAAACCTATTAAGTTAATGACAACAGCATAACATGGTTTCATTCCACATGCATATGAATTACTGTGGTGGTATAAGCAAGTGCTTTACGGTGTCGGTGCTCGTGAAATTTTATGGGGTTTCGCATAGTGATAGGTGTTTTCATCATGTCAACTTGTGTGTTAGTAAGTTAGTTCTAGTTTAGAGTTGACTATGATACACACACATATTCATACAAATGCGTCACGCTTTTATGCAAATGGCTTGTATAAAAAAACGGACAAGAGAATCAAAGAAGGGAAAACGTTATCCATACCAGGTGGATATTCCAAACGGCTGTGGTGAATGACTTACCTGAGTCTGTGTTTTCTGAGCAGTATAGTTGAGGAGGTTAGGATCAAAACGTATTAATTTAGGTGTAACCAAATTTGATGAAAAAAAATAGGAAAACTTATACTACTCTTAGGCCCTTTCAGAAGAAAAACATAAATAATCCATTCCCTTGTACACATATGAAATCTATTATTTCTCAAAAACAATTTTAAAAATAGTACATGGTAGTGAAGTTATATATTTGAAAATGTACAGAAACCCTTAGGGGAAGAAAAGCAAATTAATATGTTTTGATTCTAACCTCCTCAGTTTTCAAGTCGTGGCTTAAAAAAAGAATAAGAGTTGCTCTACACCCATACTCTCAGCATCAGCATCCACTGGTCTCTGGGTCGGGTCCGAAAAATGTTTTCTGGGTGCCCACGACCAGCGACATTTGAAGTAGGGTTTTAGTCGGTAAAAGTTTAGATAATAAAGTCATCCCTAAAGTTTTCCCTCTCGTCAACCAAAAGAAAGTTTCCTATAAAACTACAAAATACGGGTTACTAATGTAATCTGTCTTGAATCAATTACTGAGCTGGGTCGTGGGGCTCGTTAATGAACTTAGGGCAGCCTAGAGCGTCAGTTTTCAGGACGGCAGGATACTGAACCGGCTGTATTTGATTATTGAGTAAATATTGCGGCTCTGGTTCAGACCGGCACTAAAGATATGATGCATATTTTAGTTCTTTATTAGAAAGAAAGTCCTCTACCTAAATGTCTCCAAGGATATGAAAATACAGCAATAGCATGTATTAAGGACACACAAGTACGAAAATAATTGTCATGGCCATCATTTGTGCATCCAGAATGAGTCTGATTAGACTTGATGTAGTTTTACGTCGCAATTTAAAAAAGTGAAACTTTAGCCCAACAATAAACCTAACTGGATTATCGACCCTCTCGCTATAGCCTGAGGGGGAAACTGATAGGCTCCCGTGTTAAACTTAACCGAATGTGAAACTTACATGAACTGGCTACGTGGAATCGCTTTGTGAACTTTATTTTTTTTCATACGCATGGCAAGAGTATACGAAACTATGAGCTACTGGCCTTAGATTGCTACATGAACGCAAGTATTGATGGCTCATCTTAAACGAACCCTGTATCAAGTATATTGGTCAATAGCCGTACTCATGCATAGCCGTTTGATGCAGGTTTTTCATAGAGCACGAATGTTGTAGTTTTTTCATAGAGCCAGCGCTGACGTTTCAGGCAATTTGCATTTGATTGCCGCCACTAGCTCTGAGCGCAGCTTTGTGGTGTTACCGCCGAACTGTGCCACTGTGTGTTCCATTTCTATATTTCGTATTTTTTAGCAAAAAATAAACAAATGCAAGCCTATTTGCCTAAAAATCAAAAAAGTACCGCCAATTGTGCTGTAACATACAAGTAATTTATCTATCAATCTATTATTAAAACTATAATAAGTAAATCTACCAACAGTTATGTATTGTTGTTCAAGTGTCAGTAAGCTAACAGTTTAAAGGCGCGAGAAACTGTAGCAAAGTTTTACGAGTCCCATGACATTGCTTCGATTGGAGCGAGAACGTCCATTACTGAAGCACAAGATGAATTTTACAGGCCATAAACAAGGACATAACAAGCTTTAACGATGTAAGAGCGTTTCTTAGCGCGTAAACCGAGGGCCGGCGATTAGGTAGCATAGAAGTAACAGCACACATAAAACTTTCACGATGACAAAGTCCCTTTGTTTATATAGATGCCATGAGACCACAACAATTACGTCCGTGCAAAAGTTTTCTTTCAGTCGTGCAAAGGATTTGGGACTCTATCTGCACAAACGCATAAAGCACTTTTCTGATCGCAACACTTCGTTCTGTGTGCGTATAAAATCGTAGGTAGGCGCGTGTGTGAACGTTTGTAATGACACTCAAATTGTTAAACCGTTTTCGCTGCCGAATTGTTCAGTTGTGGCCTCTTTGTGCTCAACAAACCAGTATATTGACGATTCTTGTATTGAGTGTGAGAGGGAGCAGGGATAAGTGAATTAGTAACTTAGATTCATATAGGCATACGACGTAGAATTTAGAAAACAAATATTTTCTTAGGAAGATGTGTAAAATCTGTTCAAGCACTTTATATATAATGAGGGTCACGAAAGCACTTCCTTACTTAGTATTTACTTAACTAGGTAAGTACCTACTTGGTAAGTTACTTACCTAAGTTTTACTAATAAGTAGACCCCATAGGCGGGTACATTTTGACTGTTGGGAATTCTTGTGAATGGAAAGGCTAATGATTGATCGCGTTGTGCCCATTAAGCTAAGTCGATATTAAATCAATTTTCTTATATTAAGAAACAGGCTGTAGGTTTATTAACTACTAGTAGACGACCCGCGGTTTCATCCGCGTAATTTCTGTTATTCACACTTTGAATACGGACACTTGAGTAAAGTCCATTGCTTCAGAATGCGGGCCTTAGATTCCGGTACTTGGCAACCGGTGTATGTCATTACATAACAAACTAGTAGAGCCGACAGATGTTATTCTATCATACATCATCAGCTGCATAACGTCCACTGTTTGACGAAGGCATTATTGGCCAATAATCGCCACGCTTGGCAGGCGGGTTGGCGATCGCAATGGTGCTGTGGTTTAACTACTAACTCACAGATACGCTACTGCCTGTCCTCTGCAGAGTTCCCTCGGTCGCCTCTTACGACCGCCACGATGAAGACGGGAAAAGTTGAACTCGAATGATGTACACAAATGTGTATTCTATTCGCCGTCACCACACGGCTAATCCTGTCCTATCTTAACTATGAAACTATGAATGAAAAATTCTGCAATTTACTTATGTTTCTTCTTTCATAATAACAAAGAAATTTATTACAGATATTTGGTCTAGCCGTTCTCCGTTTTGCGCTTATTTCATTTTAATTTTATAGATAGACGGTTCAACCGCAATATGTCGCATTCCCGTGGAAAATTCGAGACAAAATCTATATTTTATAATATTTTATTTCCACGCATAAGCTTTATGAATAAAGTTTCAATGAAAAAATCTCGTATTTTTGCGTTTACAATACAGGTACCGGAAGGAATTTAAAAGTAGTCTCAAGTAGTCTGAATAAGGTATCACTTTAAACTATATTTTTTATATATAAAAAAAATAAAAATAAACACACTTCACGCCTTTAATCCCAAAGAGGGGTAGGCAGAGATACTTGCCTTGCACTTGCTTATATATAAACTCATAAAATATTAATCAATACACTCAATGCTAAGAAAACGTAAATTATATGATAGATACTTCAAAATTTATATCAATACATACATACATACACTTCACGCCTGTCTCCCAGAGGGGTAGGCAGAGACTACAGATCTCCATTTGTCACGATCCTGACATACCCCTTTCGCTTCATCTACGTTCATACACCAATACGATGTTTCTTTCACGAAAAATGTATACTTTTTCCTCGAGGAAGAAAATACTTACATCTCATAATATTTTGTTTCACATTTCATAGGGGCAGTAGGTAGCTTCATCAATTGCGTATTTTCTATACATTTTGCATCAAACCACTTAAATGTCTTTCACGAGTCCTTGAAGCGCATTTGTTACTGGGTCAACAAGCTTCAGGTTGCTTCGTGAAGAGGCGAAGTCGTGTAATATTTTTTGCGTATTACAGAGTATGTAAATAATCTTGCATTACTTTTCATCATGTTGAACTTATAGGCTAACTATACAAGGTGGCTCATTCAAATCGGTCAGTGTGGGAACACGGTCAGTACTTTTTTCAAATAAAGTATGAATGCAGTTTTTCTTTTTATCAAAATCGGTGACATAGTTTCTAAGAACAAATCTTCGTATGTCTTATAGTTTCAGACTTTCCCATACCGACCGATTTCAATGATAGCTGCAAATATGCATGAGAAAGCGTTTTCATCAATTTAACGGCAAGTAGTATGCATTGTTATTGATTTTGTCATGACAATGGATTTCCGCAAAGCTACGATTGATTCAATTCAAAAGCAGATGAAAACACGCAGGTACTACACATTCGTACTATTAGCTCCAAATTCCACTTTTGGATCCAATACTTCAGATTGTAGATCGGTCTTAAACGTACATAAATAAATAAATATACAGATTTTTTTAACAATATTTTTTACACACGGTCACCTGACCCCAAACTAGGATACCCTGTACTATGGGTTCCAGAGACTGATACACTTACATAAACACTTTTAAATACATACATAGATAAATAAAACACCCAGACGCACACATCAAATGCCTCAGCTCATCACTAAAACATTATGTCTGTGGTGGGAATCGAACCCGCGACCGTCCTCCTAGAGGCAGATGTTCTGACCACTAGTCCATGCCGGCCGTCCATTGGACATTCTACCATGCATACAACAAAAATTGGAGCCAATGGATCCAAGTTTTGATCCAAAGTAACGTTTAAACTGAACCAAATCACTATCACTTCATAGTATAAAACACGTATACCGTTTCCGCTATCTGTCCATATCTATGCTTAGATATAGCAGAGAAACAGTAAACATTTTAGAGATTTGTAATGTGGTATGTAACATTGTCCCGATGCGAAACTGGGGCGAGTTATCTATAAATACCTACTTGATTGTTTACAACTGATATCAAAGATATCATAAACATAAAATATAGCTATTATGTTACATTATTTAAAAAAAAAGAATCGACTTCAACTAGTAGCCGCCCGCCCATGCATTGTTTAAAGTCCCCCACGATTTATCGGCTTTGTCATCATCAAACCTACCCTGATTTCCTTGTCATGGGACCACCTTGGTAATCTTCTTTCCAACAAAATCAGTTTATAAACGACGGATTTATCCGCTAATAAAAAAGCATATATACGGTAAAATTAAGAAAGACTCCTTTTTTAAAGTCGCCTAAAAACAGACTATAAACAATATAATAATATAAAATAATAATAATAATAAGCCCCCCAAATTCCAACCTTACGTCCGAGTCGAACATCTGTACTCACGTGGGGGGCGGACACGTGTACAATTTAAACTTACACGGCCAACAAGGCAAGGGACTTTCAGGTCAATGGAGACGAGAAGCAAAAGAAAACGTATAGGGTCGCTTCCCGGGGGTCGCCGGGGCGCATCTGGAGCCGATGCTGGATGCCACAGCATGCGGACCATCGGCAGTGAAGAGTTGAACAGGCGGGCCTTCGCTGAAAATCATGCTACAGCCGACAATCAACAATCATCCCCATCCTCATCCAGAAGTCTGTTCTCGTACGAGAGTGAGTCACGGCACAGTTTCTCGAGACAGACTTCACCAATTTCATCACCATCAACTATAAACCTAGATACAGATGTTGTGCAGGAGGCTACAGCCGTTATTCCTGCATCCACTGTATCTATTACACGCACGCGGAAAAAGTGGACAGAAGAAATGAACCGGTTCATCTGGCGTGCATACCTATTCGAATCTAATTTAGAAGAAATTACAACAGGATACTTACCAAAACTACACACACTATTTATCGAACACTTTCCGCACATGAATGTCTCACGGCAAAGAGTAGGTGACCAAAGAAGGGCAATAGCTAGAGGATTGTTACCAGAAAACGTGAAGGAACAAATTAAGTTAGATGTAGAAAAGGAACTACAAGATCAGAATAGGAACATTCACCAATACCAAGCAACGCAACAACCTATCTCATCAACTACACAACCAGGGCGTATGCGATGGTCTAAACAAATGAATGAGGCCATTATTAAAATTTACTACAAAGTCACACATTCAGACACAAACAGAACAGCATACAGACAACAACTACACACAGCATTCATTAGCGAATTTCCAACACTTTCACACATAACAGAGCAGAGAGTAGCAGACCAACGGAGGGCAATCATACATAATAAATATTTGACAGACGAAAGATTACAAGAACTAGAACATGAAGCCGAAAACGAATTGCAACGTGACAGACCAAGTATACCAAGAGAACAGGATTTTAGTAGAAGCAATACAGAAACAGTAACAGATGAAATAGAATGCGTATTAAATACAGGTTTTACAAACAACGTTCCACAAACACAACAAATAGCCCCAAATAATTTTAGATACGGAAACAGAAAATTCCGCAAGAAATACCTTCCTCTCATCACTTGATACATTCGAAAACACAGATCCAACTAAAAGACCTTACATACCGAAACAGAAATGCTCTAGACGATTAACTGCTATTGTAGAATATGTTAATAAACAAATACTCCCACACCATATTTCAGGCGAACAGGATTACAGCACTACACAAACTATATTATACGCTGCCGCGTACACAGTAGCAACCTGCAATGGAACCAGGTTCAGTACAGAATTCTGCAACTCCCAGCATAAAGATCATAAACCACCATGGCAAAAAAGATTGGAGAACAAAATAGAAGCGCTAAGGAGGGATATAGGACGCTTAACACAATACATGCAAGGGAATAGACATATAAGAATTGTGAAGTTTGTTCAGGATATTAAACTTAGATATAGTACACATACACAACACGAAGAACCAAACACAGAAGACCAACACTTTGTAGATACTTTGAAGCAAAAACTAAATGCTGCCACTAGCCGACTTAAGAGATACAAAACATGCACACAACGAAAACAGCAAAATAAACAGTTTAAAAATGCAGAAAAACAATTCTACAGAACACTTAGTAATAAAGAACAGATTCACACAGTTAACACACGTACACCTTCTAAAGAGCATTTACATCAGTTTTGGGCAGGGATTTGGGAAAATTCCACAAGATTCAACAGCGAAGCTGATTGGATAAAGAAAGATAGCGAGAGGTTGAAAGATGTTGAGGAGATGCCTTATGAACATATACCAATAGAAACATTTGTGACAGTTGTAAAGAAAACACATAATTGGAAAGCACCGGGCACAGACCACATACACAACTAATGGTATAAAAAGTTCACAACACTACATCCCCTTATATTTAAACACATTAACGATTTCATTCAAACACCGCATATCATTCCATCGTACATAACCGAAGGTGTAACGTATATGTTACCCAAAGACCTTACAGACACCGAAAATCCCGCCAAATACAGACCCATAACTTGTCTCCAAACAATTTACAAATTGGTTACAGGATGCATTACAGAATTAATTACTTTTCACTTAGACAAGTATAGTATCTTAGCCGAAGAACAGAAAGGGGCCCGAAAAAATAGTCAAGGCTGCAAGGAACAACTGGTCATAGACTCCGTCGCCCTTAGACAAGCTGTTAGACGTAAAAAAGATATGTATGTCATGTATGTAGATTACCGGAAAGCCTATGACTCAGTACCCCACTCGTGGTTGTTGTACATACTCCAGCATTATAAAGTCAACTCAAATATAATTACATTCCTACAAACCGTTATGCAAAACTGGAAAACATCACTTACACTAAAAAACCATCATACAACTATCACTACACCATTCATACACATCAGACGGGGAATTTTTCAAGGAGATGGCCTCAGTCCGCTGTGGTTTTGTATGTCCTTAAATCCACTCTCATACAGTCTCAATCTAGCACAACAAGGCCTTTCAATCCAAACCCATACAAATCACATACAACTCTCTCATTTGCTTTTCATGGACGACATTAAAATATATAGCGACAGTTACATAGGTCTTCAACAACTTGCCAATATTACTGAAATATTTACATCTGATATTAATATGCAATTCGGTATCGATAAGTGCAAAACGTTATCTGTATGTGATGGGCAGATTGAACACAACAATTATACACTAGAGACAGGAGAAGATATTCAAGCCATGGATATTACTGATACATACAAGTATTTAGGTTTTCAACAATGTAGGCTAATAGACCATAGGGAAACTAAAGCAGAACTAACTTAAAAATTCAAGCACAGACTAAACCAAATACTGAAATCACACCTAAATTCTCGAAACACAATCAAGGCTATAAATACATATGCAATCCCAATTCTAACCTATTCTTTTGGCATTATTAACTGGACTCAAACTGACCTAAAGAACCTACAGAGAAAAATCAATACAACGCTCACAAAACACCGCAAACACCATCCGAAAGCCTGCACTCAACGGCTCACCCTCCCTCGCCATGAGGGAGGAAGAGGACTCATTGATATCTCCAACTTACACAATAGCCTAATCACGTCTCTCAGAAATTTCTTTCACTCTAAAGCACACAATTCCCGTCTTCACAAAGTAATATCCGACACTGATATGCGACTTACACCCCTCAATCTACATAAGCAGAGCCCGCAACCAAATGAAAAAGTAATTGATGATAAATACAAAATAGCTACCTGGCAACTGAAGTCACTCCACGGAAGACATCGCCACGACCTGCAACAGCCACATGTCGACAAGAGTGCATCAAACGCATGGCTGAAGCGTGGCGAGCTCTTCCCAGAAACAGAAGCGTTTATAATAGCTATTCAGGATCAGGTCATCTGCACTAGAAACTACCAAAAGTACATAATCCGTAGTCAAAATTTGTCTACAGATTTATGCCGACATTGCCATAGTAACTCCGAAACTATCCAACATATTACGGGCGCCTGTAAAGCTATTACACAAACCGATTATAAACACCGACATGACCAAGTAGCAGCAATAATACACCAAAACCTCGCACACAAATATCAACTCATAACAAAGAAAATAGCATACTATAAATATAAACCAGAAACCATTTTAGAATCTACCAACTACAAACTGTATTGGGACAGAACTATAATTACAGATAAAACCATTCACTTTAACAGGCCAGATATAACACTCCACGACAAAATAAAGAAAATAGTTTACCTCATTGATATCGCCGTACCAAACACGCACAATCTTGCATCAACACACACACAAAAAATTGCAAAATACACAGACCTATCCATTGAAATCAAAACGCAATGGAAAGTGTCCACAGTCAAAACTATACCAATAGTACTGTCCACAACGGGAGTCATTCCCAACACTTTACACACCAGCCTTGAAGCACTCGATATCCATCCCTCTACCTTCACACTACTTCAGAAAGCCGCTTTACTCAATACAGCACGCATAGTTAGAAAATTCTTATCACAGAATTAATTAATTAACACACACACACACACATACACACATACATCACCTTATAGTCCATCACAGTATGTATAAAAAAAAACGATATTTACTAGCGCTTGACGAAACGTCCGCGTTAGTAAAAAATACCTCTTCACTGTAGGAAGAGTGAAAAATAAAGAAGAATAATAATAATTTTTATTTCAAGTAACTACAGACTCTTTTGTTAGTAACTTAACCTAATTTGTTATGATCTATACTATAATAGCTTATATTATCTAAGATTGACTACAATCAACGAGTGGACGTGACTTTATAACGTGTCGCTGGAAACCCTACTCACAATTATTTCTGCGTTTTCACATAATGTGATCTAGCTAGTGTCCAAAGAGGTCAGCCCAAGTTAAAAGCTAGGTATCTAGTGCTTAACCGGTATTTGCTTAAGCGAAAAAAATTTTGTAAATTTCAGATAAGTACTGCAATATTCAGTTCACTGCAGTGCAGCATTACCCTGGAAACAAGTGCATGAGACGATTAAGGAAATCTGACGCCAAATTTTACTTCAACTAAATATTCGGCGCCACGTCATTAGATAGATGAGTCCTTACCTACAAAAACACAATAATAATTAATTGCGTCTATTGGCTATGTGCGCGACGGTGGCGACGCGTAGCGTTTACAACATTTGCGGAGGCTGTCAAATAATAACAATGTAAACATTGTTAGAAAACTAACTTGTGAATATAAATAAAACCAAAAGTATTGTTGACAATATTTAAGTAAAATTTATTCAATAGGTTGTAAAATTTATAGAATAATAAAAACCGGGTTTGAAAATATTACACATACTTAATGTTAGTTTCCAACAAACTGAGATAAAAGGCAATAAATTAGTACTAGCCGAGCATGTAAGAACGCAACACGATAAAAAGTTAACAACGCAACAACAGTCATGGCTCAATTCTTTGCTTTGATTTTGTACTGCTATCAACACTTGACAGCTGATCATCCGCATTTGTTTCCAATTTCTGCCGTGTTGTGCGCTGCGGTCGTTATCTGTCTGCCACTACTCGCTTTGCACATAGCCAATACGTACATATGCATGCTATCTTTTTAAGCCAGATATGTTTCAATTATTTATTAAAATATAATATTTTGCCTGGTATTATACTGGTATAGGCAGAATTTTAGTTATTGTAACAATTTTTTATATTGATATTGTTAAATTGTGCTGTTATTTTTCTTTCATTAATTTTATTTGTATATTTTTATGCTCCTGCATGTGTGTACAGAGTGTTTATGTGTACTAAGTCGAGTAGTTATGAGAGACAAGTGATGTAACTCGTTAAGGGCGTAGAGTACCCATCATTTCTGACTTATTTCACTATGAAACACCCTACCCTAAACTCAACCCTTTTCAAGATATTCGACTTTTAATTTGTTTCTTGAAAATTGCCGATTTTTAGGCTTCTAAATTGAATTTTATTGATTTTGTGTGTCTTATTATTATTATTATTGCATTTTAACATTTGTAATAAGATGCTTTAGGAAGTCAATCATTAAAATAGTGCAAAAGTTAATTGAATAGACCGTAGTAGACAAGTGAAAGTTAAGAAATTGAAAAAAATATTAGAAAAAATATTTTTCTCCATGGGATATCTAAAAAAAAATATTATGACAGTTGCTCGGCAGATGTGTTTTAAATTATCTACGTTTTATCAGCTTTCTGACGAGGTATCACAATCTAGGATTTGTATTACAATTCGTGGAAAAAAGCAGTTGGTAGCAGTTCGAACGGTCCCGTGCCTATTGTCTTTCAAGTTAAGACCCACCGTGCAAGCGAGACAAGTGACGATTTATGTAGGGGTGAATGAAAGAAAAAATGTGTAGAGGCCGGCTAGGGCGGGGAATACAACACAGGATATTGTTTTGGTTGCCACTGTTGCCAGTCTGCTTTTGTGCTTCGTACTTAGTAGATGTGATATCGTTTTGCTCTTTTTCTCGACTTGGCTATGATTCTGGACTATTTCTTCTGATTTTTTACTACTGTGCTTGTTAACCGGACTCTGATTTGTACTTGTGATACGGAAGAGTTGAAGATGGCGTCCTACTCACCTGAGGACATAACCCCCATGGATTTTCATGTGTGCGGGCGCATGAAAACTCTTGTATACAGCGAGCCTAATCCAATTACGTCTGTAGAAGTATTAAGAGAAAGGATTGTGGCTGCAGCCAATGAAATGAGATTAACTTTGACTACTGGAGTAGTGAAGACTGGTCTCCGTAGAAGGATGCGACAATGTATTAGAAATAGAGGCGGCCACGTTGAACATGAACTGCAGAATAAGAAAAAGTTGTGTGAAAACATAATAAACGATAATTTCATGCTTACCTATTGTTTTATTTTACTTTTTAGGGCTAAGTATTAATTTTCTTCTCCTCTGTCGCCTATGAAACTAAGTTTTTTTTCAAGGAATTTAAATATAACCCTAGATTGTTATACCTCGTTAGATAGCTGATAAAACATAGATATTTTAAAACACATCTGCCGAGCAACTGCCATAGTATATTTTTTAGATATCCCATAGAGAAAAATATTTTTTCTAATATTATTTAAATATCTTAACTTTCACTTGTCTACTACGGTCTATTCAATTAACTTATGCACTATTTTAATGATTGACGTCCTAGAGCATCTTATTACAAATGTTAAAATGCAATAATAATAATAACAAGACACACAAAATCAACAAAATTCAATTTAGTAGCCTAAAAATCGGCAATTTTCAATAAAAATATTAAAAGTCGAATATCTTGAAAAGGGTTGAGTTTAGGGTAGGGTGTTTCATAGGGAAATAAGTCAGAAATGATGGGTACTCTACGCCCTTAACGGATCTAGCACGACTTTTCCTGTAACCCTGTATATT